>NQII01002306.1:29700-62663 GCA_002778355.1 Clitarchus hookeri
GGGAGGGGGTTGATGTGGGTTACCCCCCACGGAGCCGGACTGCGCATAACACACGTCACACATATGGTGATTTTTTTCAAAGACTTGATTAAAAAAAGGTGTTAAGAAACCGCGAACATACTATAACCCTTTATTTTTTGAGTAACCTGTAACCAAGGTAACCAAATCGTTGTTTATTTTTCGTGTAAAATGTAACCAAGGTAACCAAATACCTGCCTCCAGTCTTCAAGGATTAGGCTTTCGAATGCCAAACAAGACAGGGACGTGTGAGTCATTTTTGGAGTTCAGATTAGGGTTAGTTCGTTCGTAAGCCGTCGCTCGATTAGCTTGAACGACAAGCAACAATTTCAAAAAAGTTTTAGCGTATGGCATCCTTTTTCGTTGTGTTATGAAATAATAGCTTAAATGAAGTGTGGCAATAGAAGAAAATTACTTTAAAAAAAAAAAAACAAGTTATAGGAACTTAATTTATGTATTTTTATTGTACAAATTTAAAAATGGAGCCAAATTAATACGTACGGCAACAGCTCAAAACAATTATTCATGTTTTTAAAACGTCGTAAAGAATATTTTTTGAAAATTTGTTATGTGTTTCACCCGTTTTTCAATTTTAACTTCTGAGGTAAGATTTTAAGTCAACTTATATAAAAAGTTAAAAACTTGCCGTACGTGAACCATGTTTAGAATTTCAAAGAAATTGAAACCTGCCTTTCATGTGACTTCAATACACACTCCAGCTAAATCCAAACTTCGTATTGAAATAACTTCGTGAAATTTTAACAAGGTTTTTTAAGTTAAAAATTGTATATTTACACTGAAAATCACAACGGAAGTTATTTCTCAAATGTTTCGGAAATGTTATCAAGTTTCCATCTATGTCATAACATGAAATTGTAAAATATCCTTAAATCCTAGAAAATAATATTTGATATTGTTCAGCAATTATGAAAGTTCCACGAGCATGCCGTGTCAGCAGTCGCCTATCTGATATTCACAATTTGCCTTCATCACCACAAATATGCTGACTTTGAAACACGCTCGCGGCACGACCAAGAAAATTCGTGACTTCTCTTTACAAATTTGAAGTGTTTTAGGCAATATTTCTCTATAATTTTTTATTTCATTATCTGAAAAAGATTTATATAGGGACCACACAAATGTAAATATTTGTAGTCAAATGATTTTAGTTTTCAAAATATAGCACCGAAAAGTCAAACATTTCGGAATATGGGAGCCCAAGTTTTTAAGCTCCTAATTAACTTTGCCAAATAAATCGCATGCCATGTGATCTATATCATATACACGTCATAATAACTAAGTATCAGGGATATTTAACGATCGGTACTTGAATTATGGCATCCAGAATCTATTTTAAAATAGGTATTGGTGTTTTTGCCAACACATTTTTATTCGTACGAGAGAAAATAATATTAATATTTATTAGTTTCTCTTGGACGAATAAAAATGTGTTGGCAAAAACATCAGTGCCTATTTTAAAAGAGATTCAGGATACCAGTATTTGAGTACCCATTGTTAAATACCCTTGATACTTAACATGTTGTGTATGTGATAAAGATCACATGACATGTAATTAATTTGGCAAAATTAATTATAAACAGAGATACTTTCGAATTTTCAGTGCTATATTTTGAAAACTATAATCGTTCGACACAAATATTTTCATTTATGTAGTCCTTACATAAATCGCTTTCGACTATTGAAATAAAAATTATTGTGAAATATTGCCTTTAAGAATGCTGAGAAGAAGACCACAAAAGAAACGATGAGCATCTAAGGCGGCAGTAAGAGTTCTCAGATCCCCAATTTAGCTGTAACCGTTTGGCCACAGAATACATAAAAATACTAAAGTGAAACGGCCGTTCATACTACGAAGTCTAGCGGCACACGTCAGCAAAACGATCACCAACATGCCGGAGCGCCATTCGCCAATCAGCGGCTGGTAACTTACTTGCTAGCTGGTAACCCAGCCAGTAAGGAATCTTCCGCAACACGCAGTAGCCAGTAAAAAAGATGAAAAAAAAATAGTATGCTTCGCATGACTGCTACAATGTTGTTATCAAAACATACAAAATATAATAAATTTCATTGTAAATTTAAAACAACAATTTATTGTTGCAAGACGCCAGAGGACGTGTTCGAGTTCGTGAGGGATGGAGGTCTTAATAACAACAAAATAACTATAAATTTTAATTTATTAACACAGCTATTATTTACAACATGAAAATATCTACTTCCACTGTTACTCTTGTTATTCTCAGCGTGAAATATTTAATGATTATCTTAACTCTAATTAAAGACCTGCTCAATATCTCTATTATCGTTGTTGTCACTTAATTCACACTCGTTATTTGCACATGTTCAATATGTCTACTGCTTCATTCCAAATGTCTGTAACTCACGCATGCAGTTCAGTAGTCCCGCCCGCCAGTCTCACTCTTCACTGTACCGATGCTCGCAGTCCGCAGACTTCACCCCCGCTGGTCACTCTCGCCGCCACTTGACGCTCTGCTGGCTCGTCGCCTCGTTGTCTTCGCACGCCTGTCGCTTAATGTCGCGCAACCCTCCTAACTCTCAAACTCACTGCTCGGAGGTCGCGGCTTTAAATAGTCTCGCTGGTCCGATCTAAAATATCCCCCGCGCCCCAAGCCACGCTGAGAGATGCTAGGGCATTGACCAGAACATTCTATGAAGATAACCTCAGAAATTCAATCCACCCAACGCCAGGAGCGCACGAGTTGCGATAGGCCTATTACGGTGGTACGCAGCGGTATCCCGTTGTAAATATCCACGCGCTTCTTGGATTATCGCTCGCCTGACCTCCACACATTCCTTCACTCTCATAAACAGGACGGGTAAGGGAAACAATGCAGACAAGCAAGCATGTAACGGTATAAATGGTTAATTATGGTTTATAAGTATAATTATTATAGAAATTTGTTATGATTCTCGAACCAGGTCGTTTATCAAGGGTTTTGAAATCTAGTATTCTCACAGGTATTTTCTGCACGTAACCATTCGGTGTCTAACATATAAAATAAAATGCATAAAATATTGTAAAAAGTTTTTAAAGTTCAGTTACCGCCTGATATTTTAAAACTGAAAACTTATAATTTGACTAATTTTAATATTTTTATTAAAACCTTTCTAACGCTGTACCTTAAAAACCATCACAATCCCTCGTGCACATAGAACAAAGAAGCGTGTATAGATTTCAGGAAACAATTATTTAATGTTAAACATGCTCTTTCGTTGGTAGTAACGAGTATCGCTTACAAAAAGAAAGCAAATGTAGATAAATGTATCTTTGTTACATGGGCATAAAGCGAGTGTCTATTATTTTTCCACAAAATTATAGGTTGGCCATTTAAAAATAGCAGAACTGCAAGCAAGAAAATATGTCAGGTCGATACTCTGCTAATAGAGGCTATGTGGCAGTTTATATGCGTGCCACTGTTATTCTTAGCGATCGTTTGTTTATGTGCATAAAACGTGCAAAATGGCTCCAGATTGGAAGTCTGCTCAAAAACACAGTTAGTAATTGAAAAGCAGTAGTTTTTAATAAGTTAAAACCTATAGCCATATAATTTACTGTCAGATACGAGGTATTTTTATCCCATAACTGGGTGGAGTGTGTATAGGTACACTGTTCATTGTTAACTGAGCAATTTATTTAAAAAGCCCTGCTTAAGATCTACTTGCAGGCACATTGTGTATTCTTCCACCATACGTAAAATTGGCATCACAGTGGGCCTGAGCGTTTTATTGATGCGTCGGTAAAGCGAAATTTAAATCATTTGAAAAGCAAATATTTTTACAAACTTGCTCATTCTTACTCTTGTATGCATTGAAATAAACAAAGGAAAACAAATAAATAAATACAGCATTCACAAATGTTTACCTAATACATTTAATTCAACGTTATTACATTGATCTATTTTCCCTTTGTCATTACCATCTTTACCGGGTGCTTTAAAATCAGTGCGCTCGTTGAAATATGTGCAGGTATAGAGGCAGTGACATTTTTCAAAGGTTGATTTTAAAAGTGCTCAATTAATCGTGAACAACCTATACAAGTTTTAACCTAGACTATTCGCGGTTAATTGAGCACTTTTGAAAGCAACCTTTGGAATAAAAATTTACTCTCCCAATAACTGTTCAAATTTTAATCTAAGTTCAGACATTCATGTTAAAGTTGGCAGTTGATTAGAAAACGCAGTCCCATGTCTTAACGTTCGATTAACAGAGTAATATTGAAATTTGTAGACAGTAAATTTATTTAATTTAGTTTGATCTTTTCTTATGTGCGTAACATTACGATTTGACACATTTGCGACATTTATGTTCCAGATAATTCAAAAGTTTCACTTGATAGAAGTATTAATAAAGTACACAGGCCCTAAGGATGTCAATTTTACATAAGGCGGAAGGATACAAAACACTCCAAAACTGGACGCACGTTTAATAGCTTTGTAAAAAATACCCGATTTCAAACAATCTGCAACTCAGTTCAAGCACCAGGTATTCGGGCCTCGTAGATCTCCTTTGGCCCTAACTCCTTCGAGCAAAGATAGCCACGGATATTTTACTATTTTTTCCATCCGTTCTAGTTCTTAGCGATGTTTCCCACGCCTGGTTCTCCTCTGTTCCGCACGGCTGTCCGTAATGCTTGCCTGCGTTCTGGAAAATCTGTGCTTGAGGGGCAAGGAAAGAGATCTGAGTAAACAACGCAATTTATCTCTCACCAGAAAATTGCTTCTTTTCTTACAGTATTTCCTATGTGATACAAAACGAAGATCGAAACGCACCTACTCTTTAGGATCGGACTTACCGTAAATTTTTTGACGTACGAATTTTGGAAACGGTAATGTGTGCGGATGAAAGGAGACAAAAATTCGTACTGTAAAAAAAAATTAGTTATTGTTAATGGTTTTCAATGCTAAACATATAATATTTTTTTTAGGATTTACGAAAGAAGTCAATATTAGCTGGTTAAGGCTGTATATTTTTTTTTAAAATAAGAACAGTGTGGGGACGCCTACTTCGGGTCCAATCGGGAATGCTCGGCAATCCTCGGTTTTTGGTAGATGGCTATAGAATTCACTTCTGAAATAATTTAAAATGGTATGTTTCAACACAATTCCAGAGTTTGAGCCTCAGGTAATTTCCTGCCTTGCCTCTCTTCATAGATCCCTATTGTGGCACATAACTAACAATCGGTTGTTACTTTATTTTATTTTAGCGCATTTTATTCGTATTTATCGTCTACTTAGCATATTCATTAACATTATTTCATCACTTAAAAAAATACCTAATTTAGTGTAAGTTTGAAGAAAACGTATTTATTTTCTTGATTTCATTTCTCGGACCCAGGTCGCTAAACCTTGATTTTCAATTATGGATTGTTTGAACATTGCTGAAGTTGCGTACAAACAAAAAAACAGAAGAAAAAACACAGAAAACTGAATCGCAACGTTTGTAGTTGTGCATTAATTTCTCGAAAATGGTGACAGTAGCGTAAAAACACAAGGCGGCCTCTTTTTTAACCATGTCTCAGAGATTACTGATGCGCTGGGGACAACCAATAAATGCCCCAGTGTCAGGTACATTTTTAATGCACACACACACACTCACATACATATATATAAGTTCCATCCTGTTTACTGTCTTTTCGTGAATAACCTGTTTCAACCGATTATCTTGTCCAGTTAGTTTGGCCAGGCTTCCCACCAGTATGTAAATTAAGTGTGTGTGTGGTTAAGTATGCGGGGACTCCTACCAACTACGCAAAAAAGTTTTCCCTGGTCAAAATATTCTTTCTCCTGCTTTTAGTTACAGGTTTTAATAGTGTTGAAGTTATTGTACCACAATATTTTGTGCATATGTATTTCATTCATTGCGACTTTAAATTAAGCTGTGAAGTTAAAGCTAAAATACATTCGCTTACAATTCAAAAATTTTCTAGGTACAACTAAATTTGAAAAACATTAAGCATAAAAACATTACTGTGAATTTTAATAGTACCAGAGAGAATGTATTGCTTCTGACAAAGACAATAAAAACCATTATAGACTGTTCACGGTAAGTGAGCACTTTTGAGGCTCTAGTTACTTTTTCCTTTCAGCTAATTTTTATCCTTTAACCGTCTTAATAAATAAATATTGCCATGTAAATAATAAACACAATGGGTATATTCCACCGCACTCGGAAGTTAACGCCCAAGGTTAAATAAAATATATTCATTGACTATTATTCCAAATAAGAGAGCTTTCAGAAGTGCTCACTTTACCGTGAATAACCCAAATAATTAATTGGCTGAATAAATGTGAACTATTTATTTTTAACCTTAAAACATATTTTATAATTCTCACACTAGACGTGTAAAATTTGCATTGCTATTGTGGAATCAAATTTAACATAACCTGACATATCCCAAACTAGAATTATAAAAAAATTTATATGATATAATTTATTTCAGTGAACTGGCCTAGATACCATTTGTTTTAATTAGTGTTTTTATGTTGCAATTTTTCGAACAAAAGTCACACAGTGCGGAAACATATTTATAGCTCTGTTTTCGGCTATAAATTGCCAATCAAGAAGCATAAAAATAATCAGATTTTGTTGGAACCCAATGAAGAAATAACATTAAGCATTCACGTAAATAGCTCCCTTTGACTGACAAATTTTAATTCCAAATCTTTTTCTCAAGCAGACTTACGTAACGTGAATCCAAGGCCTTCTGTGACCTACCAAATTCGCAACACTCGTCAGTGGGCAATGCACAGCACGTTTTGTTGCAGGATTAAACGTGCCTAGTAATAAGTGGCCTATACATAGAATATGGGCCCGTTCACATGTCGTTTGTATTGTACCGCGAAAAAAAAAACGTATACGGTTAAAGCCGGAATTCGAAACGCGATATGTAGGAAAACACGCAATGCACTGCACTCTGAACCTAGCCTTTTATGCAACACCTGTGACATTACTAAATTTAACTCTGTCTTGCCATTGTCATGGCTTGTCATTCATACAATAATTAGCAAACAAATCTCTATATGATGCAGCGGATTGGCTTCCTCTACTAGGGGCTCCGTGAGGGATTTATTTCAATTCCGGACGTAAGGACAATGTGTCTTTGAATTTGTAGCCATCCCTTTTTCGAAAAAAAAATTATGTAAAGCACAGAACGGTTTCACGATGGCAATTGTAAATTCTTCTCGGACATCTATTGGGTGTTGTAGAATTTTCTACTTGTTTGCCACAATGCCAAAAGTACATTCTGCATACCGCTTACCTCGCGATAATCGGTATTTCGAAGACTCGTTTTTTGTAGGTTAAACGCCAGTGGACAATATCGCCATGGATACACACTCTCAGGATACTCCGCAAAAGCAACATCAGGCAGTGGACAATATCGCCATTGATACATACCCTCAGCAGACTACGTACCAGCAAAGTCAGCCAGCAGCTAATATCACAGTCGATACACACCCTCAGGATGTAACGCAAGCGCAACGTCAAGAGGTGGACAATATCTCAGTGAATACACACCCTTAGCCAAATACTCTACAGACCTGGCAGACAGTGGACAATATCGCTATGGATACACACCCTCAGGATACTTCGCACCACCAACATCAGGCAGTGGAAAATATCGCAGTGAATACACACACTCAGGATACTACGCATCAGCAACGTCGGGCAGCGGCTAATATCGCCTTGGACACACACACTCACCAGACTACGCATCAGCAAAATCAGGCAGTGGACAATATCGCTGTGAATACACACCCTCTGGATAATACGCACTAGCAACATCAGGCAGCGGACAATATCGCTGTGAATACACTCCCTCAGCCAACTATGCACCGGACCTGGCAGGCAGTGGACAACATCACCGTAAATACACACCCTCAGGATTCAACGCACCAGCAACGTCAGGCAGTGGACAATATCGCCGTGAATACACACCCTTAGCCAACTACTCACCAGACCTGGCAGACAGTGGACAATATCACCATGGAGACACACCCTCAGGATACTACGCACCAGTAACGTCAAGCAGTGGAAAATATCACCTTGAATACACACCCTTAGCCAACTACTCACGAGACCTGGTAGACATTGGACAATTTCGCCATGGATACACACCCTCAGGATACTACGCACAAGCAACATGAGGCAGTGGACAATATCACCGTGAAAACACTCCCTCAGGATACTACGCACCAGCAACATCAGGCAGTGGACAATATCGCCGTGAATGCAGACCCTCAGCCAACTACGCACCAGCAACGTCAGGCAGTGGACAATATCGCCATGGATGCACACCCTCACAAAATTACGCACCAGCAACGTTAGGCAGTGGATAATATTGCCGTGAATCCACACACATAGCCAACTACTCACCAGACCTGGCAGACAGTGGACAATATCACCATGGAGACACACCCTCAGGATACTACGCACCAGTAACGTCAAGCAGTGGAAAATATCACCTTGAATACACACCCTTAGCCAACTACTCACGAGACCTGGTAGACATTGGACAATATCACCGTGGATACACACCCTCACCAGACTACGCACCAGGAACGTCAGACAGTGGACAATATCGCTGATACACTTCTGCAGCAGACAGATTGGACACTACAGTAGAACTTAACAATGTGTTTTCACCAAATGACACTACTAATATGTCAGATGTGCTTCAAGAGTCTCCAGTCATTGAATTATTTCCATATCAGGAAACAGTGCAATAGATACATGAAAAATTCTGTCGGAAATTAGACATAAAATTGAAAGTGATGTACATTGTCAAATAACTTCACTGACATTCTTGTGAAGCTAAAAAATATACCCGGATGGTTTTGGAGTACCATAAATTAATAATGAAACAAGCCTTTTGAGTGCCGTTCCATAAGCAGAGGGTTAATCCAATGTCGTTTTCTTGTTTATTGTTTCTCTCTAATCAACAGTGTGACAATAATTATCACTTATATAGCATCCATCTCGCTCGACACAAAGATCACGACTGGTGTCGGCTGTGGCTCTTACAGTTGACTGCTCAACATTTCGGCTGTCGCAGCCTGGCTGCCTGGTGCATCCCCGCCCTGAGACTCACCACTTAGGACATACGTACACACCCAGTCCTAAACGCACAGGAAACAAACGGAAGACTTGTATCCTACTATTTAGGCACCAATTGCTTGATAGACGCTGTTCGCGGTTATTTGAGCACTTTTTAAATCAACATTTGGAAAATATTACTCCCTGTACCTGCATATAATTTCACGTGCACATTGGCTGGTATGCAGCCAGTTTAGATGGTAACGACAGAGAGGAAGTAGTTCCAATGCTTAACGTTGAATTAAATAGTTAGGTAGACATTTGTGAATACAGAAATTATTTCTTTTGCTTTCGGTTTTTTTTTGTAATGCATACACGTAAGAATTAAACAAGTTTGTAAAATATTTACGATTCTGATAAATTGGCAGTTTCAATTGAATGACGCATGGTTAAAGTGATCAGGCCAACCACAATGTTAATTTCACAAATGGTGAAAGAATACACAATGTGCATTCAAGTAGATCTTCAGTAGAACTATCAAAAGTGCTCAGTTTACAGTGAACAACCTTTATACGGCAAAATATGGCCCCTAATTTCAGCAGAGGCCGCGGTGGCGTAGCAGTTAGAGAGCTTGCCTTCCACCAAGATGAACCTGGTTTGATTCCCGGCGGGATCGCTCCTGGATTTTCGTACTTGGGAATCGTGCCGGACGATGCTGCTGGTCGACCGATCCGTACTCACCTCGCTTCACGCTCATCATCTCTCAAGACTCGGACCGTAAAAGCCGCCGAAACCTCTCCACTCTCCACACTCATTTCAGCACGGTGACATAATTTACATGGATATTAATTAGGATGGCGTGCGTCTGCGAAACTCAACTCCCGACAAACCCACCGTTGATCAGCCGCAAGGCTAAACACATCCGCCCAACGTTGGCGGTTTTTTAAAGTCTTAATATCTCATGTAATAGAGTTGTAATTTCTTCCGTCTCTAAATCACATTCTCGAATTTACGTCTTAATTATTCAGATGCGAGCTGCCGCGGAGAATAAGTTAAATTCAAAAACGCTGACGTGTTTCATTTCACTGATTTCGCGCCCCATTCGGGCACTCTCGCAGACGCAGTCCGGAGTGAGTTATCGAGATGAAACTGCGTATGGTAATCGTGATGATGGAGCAAGTAATGAGACTGTATAGGGGTGGTTTAGCTGCGTTAACGGAGAGCGAGTGACTTTACGACTGTGCAGTTGTAGGTGCTGTTAATGTCTGTGTCAGGACGAGCGACGAGGCCAGGAGCGGACCAGTTGGGAGGGCGGGAACACGATACACCGCGTAATGGGTCCTTATTAAATCAGGGTACAGTAGTGCAATAAATTCTAATGGCGAAGGCTCCCGGGCATCGACGCGGTCAGCTGCCCGCCCTGGCCGTAATTTTCGGTCGCGTATGAGCAATAAAGCCCTGCCTGCGAGGATGCCAGGGTCAATGTTTGTAGCCAGGGCCCTCATGATGGCCTTCGAGGAAAAAAAACAACTTAAAAAAAACATTACCTCTTTGTAAAGTCCCATACTACATCAATGAAAGGCCTAAATTAATCATACAAGTAATACACTGTTGTAATTATTTCATACTGATACATTTTTTAAGTCAATGGCTTATTCATTTTCTCACGCTGGTTTTTATAAAACACACGATATCTAGTAGGGTAAAAATGGGATGTTGCTGTTTATTAACACTCATTTTTTTTCTGCCTGTAGGCAAATGAGGGCGCTTAAGTTCAACGTACACTGTAAAAAATAAATTGAAATTTACACATACAAATTTTTGGTAATTTTACATTTTGTATGTGTAATTTGTAAAGACAACTACAGTGCGTGTAATTTTGCACAAATGATCTTAAGAATCCATATATTACTAAAATTATTTGGTGAAAATACATGAATGTATTGTTTTATAAACATAATGTTGGTGTTAATTTACACAATTTGAAGTATGTGTGAAAGCACACTTCTGTATTATAACCTTAATTTGATTATTTTTACTGCTTCACGGTCGTTGTATAAATACTCAATGTCAGCGAAGTTGTACATCATCTACTGTGTAATTTTACAATTACCACGTGTGCGCAAATTTGCATTATATTCTGGAGTATCTGTGATTTTACATTTTTATGTGTAATTTGCTAAAACGAGTACAATATTTGTACACTAATTTAACAACGAATTCAAAGAAAACTACAAGTAATTGTTTAAAACATGCGATCTAGCTGTAGTGAGTAGAACTGCTTGGAACTCCATTTGTGTTGAAAAGGAAAACTTAACTCCCTCTGATGGGATATGCTGACTTGTGCATATAACTACGTATTCTATATCTAAAGTCAATTTTTATCCACATTTTGGAGATAATTTTTTTATAACTCTGTTAGACTACCAAGTTACAAAACGGAGTACAATAAGGTGAAATTATATGAATTGACATGATGCAGTTGTAAAAGAACATGTACTGATAGTAAAATTGCTTAGAATAACAGGGTAAAATGTACAGAAATGGTGTATTTAATTTACAGTGAATCTGTGTTTTACTTTTTTGTAAGTGAAAAAATACATAAACGTTGGTGAAATATCAATTGCGATGTCTGTAAATGTACTTGCGTGGAGAGAAAATACACTAATGTTGCAATTTATTTTCTGCTACATAGCAATTTAAATTTTACATAATTAGGAGTAAAATTCGTTGTACAATGTACATGTTATTTTACTAACTTTTAGGTAAAACTTACTTGGACGTAGAGTAAAAAAAATTGACACTTCTAGGTGGAAAATTATCCCGACTTCAGTGGAGACACTGCTGCCACATAATTATACGAAGGTTATTCGGTAAGTAAGGTCCGAATCGCTGTAGCTAATCGAATGTCGCGCAAGTATTCTAACGCGCATGCGCACCGACTCCCGGCATGCCTTGCTCGTCAAACGACGCAATTTGCATTGGTATTATTGCAGTGTGAAGTTTACAGTGTCAGTTAAAAATGTTTAAAACAATTGATCAGCCCACCGACTGTGAAATACGGTCAGTGATTCTGTTTTTGACAGCAAGGAACGTTTCAGCAGCGGAAGTTCATCGATAGATAAGTCAAGTATATGGCCCCAATGCGATGAGTGACAGCAAAGTTTGTAAGTGGGTGAGAGCTTTCAAGGATGGACGGGAAAAGTCCATGATGAACCGCGATCAGGCCGGCCATCAGTGATCACAGAAGATTTGGTCAAAGCCGTGGACGAAAAGATTCGTGAAGACCGGCGATTCACAATTTCAACTTTAGCATTAGAATTTCCGAATGTGGGTAGAACAACTTTGCACAATATTGTCTCTGATAATTTGCAAGTTCACAAATTGTGCGCACGTTGGGTTCCCAGGCTGCTTACTGAGGAACACCAAATGAAAAGAATGGCTTGGGCTCTTGATTTTTTGGACCGATATCATAAGGAAGGTGATACATTTTTAGAGAAGATTGTCACAGGGGACGAGACGTGGGTTTCTCACATGATCCCAGAGTCTAAAGGTCAGTCAATGGAATGGCGTCACCCGACATCACCAGTCAAAGTCAATGCCAAGCGGACAATCTCAACACGCAAGGTTATGGCAACCGTGTTTTGGGATAGACATGGAGTCTTGTTAGTCGAGTTTATGCAGCAAGGGACAACAATCAANCACGTCACAGATGACGAGGTGAAAGAAGCAGTTACAGACTCGTTATCCTCACAGGCGGCAGACATCTATGGCTTAGGCATACTAAAGCTTGTATAAAGTTATGACAAATGTTAAAACAAAGATGCAAACTATGTATAAAAATAGAGAAACATGTAAAGAATTAAATAAAAAAAGTTTAAAAATCTGTGATGGTTTATGATTTATAAGAAACCGGACCTTGCTTTCCGAATAACCCCCGTATAATGTGTAAAATTACACTATTTTTTACCGTGTATATCTGTTTAAACGGCTCGCGCGCACACACAACGCACATTACCCAGTATTCTAACTCAAAATCATAGATCCGAAGGTACGCCTTAGTGACCCTGTCAAGCGGGATGGTGTTATTCGCCATCAGATTCCTTTTTCACCATGGTCCCACCACTACGAAACAACAAAATTTGCTTTACTTTTATCTGATATTTACACTCGAAGTAAATTCGTATAAGTGTAAAATCACTGATTTGGAGAGAAATTCAACTACTCGGACTAAGTGAAAATGGCTCCACTTAGTGTCAGCGGAAAACCACTGATTGTTTCAGTGGAAAAATTTCACTGATTGAATAAGTGATGGATATTGTTTTTTTTTTAATGTTGCCAAATTATTATGAGAAATAAACATGTTTACTATTTAAATTGTACAGTTTACCGTAATTTGAAAAAGTAAAAACTTTCCGCTGGTGGTCAGGATTAAACTCCCACACCCTTTCCACTTCGCTTTTGATCATCACCTTACCATCTAAGTTACAAAGTCAAGTTGAAAAAGAAAGAGGAAAATATATGTCTTACATTTCCTCATCGAAAGCGTGTAGTTTTAATTTGTATACCCTTACTTTTAGTTTTTAGATTTATTGGTACCGTTAGGATTGTTAAATCGAATAGTACATACGAGTGAACTCTCTTAACCACATTATATGCCGTTTAAACCTTCATACAGCGCTGTGATGATTACATGAAAACGAAATGAAAGACGTAAAAACAGAATGAAAGACTGAATGTTCATGTTACCTCATAAAATGGTGCTTTGAAAGACGAAACACATTGTAGAATGTATTTTGTATTGGTTTTATTAGTTTATTCATTGTTATTTCACTCGCAACACGTTGTTTAGTGGCCATTTTTACACGTCATTTGACCGACATTTTTACACGTTGTCTAAGTGATCCATCAGTCAAAAAACAAATCACTGAAAAACAGTGAAAAATATTACTGATGAATTAGTGGAAAATGTCACTGAATCAATAAGTGAAGGAAAACTGGAATTTTTTCATTGATTCATCAGTTAAATTCACAGAAGTGTGTTTATTCAGTCAGATATTGTTATCTTATCGCAACAGTGAAATTCCTACTAATTCAGATTTAGAGTTTATCGAAGTTGTTTCCATGTAGTTTATTAACGGTCAATTTAAAGAAAATCAGTTGTAAGTATTTGACTTTTAACTAAAAATGTTCGAAATCAACATTTGTGGGGAAAAAAATTCTGCAATTACCAGCCCAAGACCGACTACAACAATTAAATGTAATGTTGGCAGAGAACAAGCCAAAACAATTCCATGTCGCACATTTTTATCACAAGTGTATCGTCAAAATTAGTGGCAAATGAAGTCAATTTAATTATGTATTTTATAGTAAAAATTGATTCCATAGTGCCAAAAGTCTCTGGAAGTAAAGGCTGTACACGTTTAATTCTACATTTTTGACGTCCGCTGTTGAAAAATGTCATTGCCTTTACCGCCATATAGAGTATCGGGCACATTAACTGGCATGCATACAGTAACGTTGGTAGCAGCAAAGAGAAAGTAGTTCAGTGTATTAACGTTGAGTTTTAAGTATTAGGTAAACATTTGTGACTGATAAAATTTCTTTTTCTGTTTTTGTTTTTTCAGGCCATATGCGAATTAGCAAATTTGTAAAAACATTTAATTTTGTAATAATTTCGCAGTTTCACTCGACCGACGCGTAAATACAGTTTTGGTGACGCCCATGATAACGTTTTGTTGGAAGAATATGCGTAAATGTAGATCTTAAGCAATGCTTTCAAAAGTGCTCAGTTTACCGTAAACAGATTATATTTGGTTCGTAACAGGATATATGTCTTATTTAAATAAAATAACACAGTCCAATTCTCAGTTTTATTTACCATGCAATGTAAAAAAGAAACACCTACCACTTTGATAATATAAATATTATTCACTGTGTTACACAACTGACAGTAATTACTAAATAAAACTGTCGACAAGAACAGTCACTAACAATTTATCTCAAAAACAGGTGCAATAGTTATGTTAATCATGCTAGTAAAAATTACGCAGTAAATAGTTGATCATCTACCTCAGGGTTTCTCAATCTTATATCCGCATGTACCCTATTTAATTTTCCGAAAGACTGTGTACCCCTTCAAAAAAATGAAAATAAAACATCTAGGTATAGAAAAAATAAGGTTTTTTATTAATAAATGAATGAATGATTGATTACATTGTAATCATTACAAAATGATTAATGTGAGGAATGAGCTTGTTTGTAATCAAAAATTTTATCTACATTTGAAGCAATTTTGGAAAGTTTTAGCCTTAATTCTTGCTGAGTGTTAAATCAATTTCTATATTTTGTTTTTATCAAATCCAAGTGTGAAAATCGACTCTCGCATAAATAGGTTGTTGCGAATGGTAAAAGAAAATTTACGGATTTACGTGAGTTTTGGATATCCTTGCCGTCTTGCTGCCGAAAAACTAACTAAAAACCTCTTTGTAAAATCAGCTTTCAAATATCTGCATTTATTTCTATAAATGACTCTTGTTGATGAATACTCAAACCAGTTTTTATACTTTGAGTTAAAACCGCATTAAATGGGTTTCGAATCCAGTCTTCTGAATGGCCAATGTTTGGAAAATATTGTTTTAGTTCGCCAGACAGCTGAGAAAGATGAATAGTAATTTCAGCCTTCAATTCTTCAGCGACTAATAAGATATTTATCATAACAAGTCCATGTTTGATCTCAAGCAAGTTTACCAAAATTCTAGTGCGGATATTTTATCCTGCACATTGAAAACGTTGCATGCGGATCCTTGCATTAAAGAATTTAACTCGTTGAGACAATAAAAAATGTCAGCTGAATAGGTTACTCTCTGAAGTCAGGTTTCGTCTTGAAGTTGTGACTTGAGGGTAAAGTCGCTATCTTTCAAAAATAAATACATTTCTTGACGTAGTTCTATGAACCGAGCTAATATTCTGCCTCTTGATAACCAACGCACTTCACAGTGCAATAGTAATGTAACATGCTCGCTACCCATATCTCGACACAATAACAGGAATAATTTTTCAACCTTCCTATACCAATCAATTTATGAATTGTTCTCAATAATGCGAATAGTCTGGAGTTAAGTGGACATGCTTTTATGTAATTTATTATTTTCACAACCTCAGACAGCACTGATGTTAACTCTCGTGGCATTCTCTTCCACGCTAAAGTTTCTCTGTGCAATGCAGAATGAGTACTTTTAGCTTCAGGAGCAACATTTTTTAACCCTGGTTATCAGTCCTGATATGCTTCCTGTCATAGACTTGGCACCATCAGTTGATATACCCACACACTTTGCCCAATCGATACCATGTTCCTTAAAAAAATATCGATAACCTTGAATATATCTTCTGCTCTTGTCGTGGACTCCAAGGTGCTACAAAACAGAAAATACTCTTCGGAAATATTTTCATGCACGTATCTAACCAAAACAATTAAATTCGGCAATCCACTAGCATCCGTTGATTCATCAACTTGAATTGCATAATAATTATTTGGAAATCGTTGGGTGCGTTGGATTTTCACATCGTTTGCCAAGTCATGGATGCGCCGTGAAATGGTGTCTTTTGAAAGTGGTATTTTATCAAGTACGTTTGACATTTTGTCTCCTAGTACGCAACTGACCATATCCTTTGTAGCTGGTAAAATCAACTCTTCAGCAATATTGTATGGCTTTCCTGTCTTGGCAATTCGGTATGGTACAAAGAAGGACGCACGTACATAGTCCGAATTAGTAACCACGTAAGTAGTAGCAGCTTTAATATTTTTTTTAGTGGCATCCAAAGCCTTCTTCTTTCGGACAAAGAAATCTAAAGGTTTGTTCACGTACTGCTGATGGTTTAGCTCAAGATTTCGTCTCAGTAAAGATGGCTTCATCGAATTATTCGTAAAAACTTTTGAACATATTACGTACTGTGGTTCTGGGTATTGCGATTATTCTTTATATGAAAATCCAAACTTTAAATACTCTTCGTCATTTTTTTTTTTTTGCCGATGACACGTTTGTATTTTCTGGAATATTTGGTTGTTGACTTTGATCATTAGAAGTCCATGCTTTTGCAAAAGTTTCATTTGAAATTGAACTCTTAGTGGAAGTAGATACATTTTCACTGAACTTAATTTGAGGAGGTTGCAAACTTGATGATGGCGTTTGAGTATTTGTACTTTTCCCGCGCAATGACCCCGTTTTTAACCACTGATTTATGTTTACCCCAGAACTATTATAAAATTATTCGACCTAATAACAAAATAACGTAATGCCGTCCGTCCGCACGAAATAGTATGAGCTAACTGAGTACTGAGCGCAATGTTTTGTTTTCAACCGGCTCTCAGTGAGAGGAGGCGCGGGCGGCGGCACACCGTCCCCCCTCGCTCGGCAAAACAGGCCACCCGTTCACCGCCACTCGCTACGCACGCCAGTCGGTCGGTGACGAGCGTGCCACTCGCGCATGTCTCATTTGTCGATTGCCGCCCGCCATTACGTACATCTTGCCGTGTAACCCCTACGCCCAACTGCTGTACCCCCCATGGGTACATGTACCCCACTTTGAGAAACCCTGAATTCTACATTACATAATATTGAAATCAACCAGTCTTTCACGGAACTTCTTTCCCAGTAGTGTCGCACTCGTAGACGGCCGGTTCCTCCACATAAACATCCTCACGAATGTTTGCGTGCACACACGCACACAATTAATAATTGCAGTGTCTGTCAGTGCTCGACACCTTCGTATTACTGTCGCCACTGCAATGTAGTCTACTCGTAACTCATTAGTCATATATTCATATATCGTCAATATTTAACTGACTCACGTGTGAAAAAAAAATGCACGTAATATGGTCCATCAATATGCGACAGAGTATTCTCAAGGTTTTACTAATTTCTCGTTTGTCGTTGGACAGTGCCGCTGGGTCATTTGGCAGGTTATTCCTAGGAAAAAATTAAGCTCTCCGCGTTTCTAGAAATGAGGTTGCGTCATGCTGTTTGGTGTATGGGTAGAGACCTGCAAAATTCACGTTATTGTTTAAGGACAGACTAAACTTCAAGTTCCTGTGCGTTTGACCAACTTCAGCCATTGTCGAAAATATGTTTGGCACGCCTCGGAGAACTCCTAAGCCGATTATATAAGTTCAGTTGTGGAGTGGCCGATCTGTTTTGAGAAAATCAAACAGATACGTGACGTTGATCACAACGCAAAGGCCAATGAAACAACGAACTGTGGTCACTTGTTTATAAGGCAGTGGAGCCTATCATGTCACCGAAAGATAACGCGAATTTTGCACGTCTCTGTGTATGGGTTCACACCAAATATCAACCGAACCGCTGAAGGTACCGAAATTTTTGTTTCAAATATGTAAATGCCACTACGGGGTTTATAATACACCACCTATGTCTGTTCCCTGATGTAATTAAGTACTAAGCTTTCTATATAAACTTTGGTTTTTAAAATGGGAATATGCCCATTTCTCCCAATAGCATAATATGTTATTAAGCGGCGAGTTCAGTGACGTGATTATTTCCGACACGCACTTTTTGAGATATAAGTGGGTGTTCAGAGGTGTACAGTATGTATTTGAATGTAGTTGTCTCGGAGTAGGTTGCATCATCCGCTGGGATGTCCAGCAGAGAAATCCTAAACAGTTGACGCACTCGCTAGTGATACAATTACACGGGCATCGAACACATGCGAAGGGTTGTTTGTTGGTATTGATGTTGATGTTACAGACAAATAAAACATGTGTTTTATTTGATATCGCTAGCTTGATTACAATCTATTCACAGAGCAATCGTGTCTGTTTCACAGTCCACACCAATGCAACATCTCCCAGCAGATGGTGCAACCTACCCCGCCACAGCTACAGTCAAACGCATACACCTATGAACAATTTATTATATCTCAAAAAGTGCTCATCGGGTTTTCAAAATAATCACGCCACTGAACTCGCCGTTTAATAAGTTATTATGCTATTAGGAGAAATGGGTATATTACCATTTAAAGAACCAAAGTTGACATAGATATCGCAGTACTTAATTACATCAGGGAACATACATATACGGTGTCTTATGACCCCCGTAGTGGCATTTACAAATTCGATGTCGATACCTTTAGATGTTCGGAAGATATTTTCGATCATAGCTGAATAAGCCTGTATACCTCAAGCTGTTTTGGTCATTCGATACCAAAAGCGAGGGAGCGATAAGGGCTACACTGGCCCGCCTACCTATCGGACCGGCGCATCTAAACGCAAGCTTATGAAATTGCGTGCAATTTTCCTGTTGTGTTGCCGGAACTATGGAACTTTAACCGTTGACCATATCGTTTTATTACTGCAAAGTCTGAAGCATAGTTCTGTACATGTCCTTATACTAGTACGTATTTGTGAAATGCGTGATTACTTGAAAGTAGTGTTGGTACCTCGTCTCAAGTGTATTATATTTTCATTGATTAGTACATATGACATGAGTAAAGTAGTTTTGTAAAAAAAAACGTGTATTTCACACACTCTGCAACGCAGTTTAAGCACCGGGTAGGCGGGAGCCTAAAGCGGTGACGATATATTTTTATGGCACACTAATAAAGATAAAAGTATGATGCGTGACTAGACAACTCTGAAGATCCTTCATAGACAATTTAGCAGTCAAATTTTATTTTAAAACGTCCTGTTTTACATGTTTACGCTCAAAAATAATCATTGAAATTGAATTGAGAATTCGAAACTTGTGTTTGGGCTCGAAACGTTTCTTAAATGTTCTTTCGTGTTCATACGGCACTACAAAATATTCCACCGTCTTTGAATAACATATTTCCTACCAAACCCCTGCAACACACTCCATACGCCTATAAAATAACACATGTTTAGCGGAACACATTTTGTTGCTAGTGGTAAAATTTTTACACAATCCAAAGGCCACTTCACACGATCAAAATTAACTTCAAATTTTCTTCAATTTTATTTAATTCAATTCCTTGAACGCTGTTTGACGTCATTCGGACGTCATAATCACGGCCATTTTGTCTTTCAAGCCTCCGAATGACTCAAAATCCTTCAAAGATTTTCGTTTAGAACATATTCTATTTTTTCTTGAATCCAATTTTATAACTAACATTCCGGATTATTGTAATAGTATAAATATAAAATGTAGTGTAAATAAATGTATGCACATTTAAGCAACAAAAATATTTTCATACATTTATTTCATGCAAAGTAAATATAACATCTTAGAAAAAAATGTTTGTTTTGATATTGACAAATTATTTTTGCATAGTGCATGGTTTGTAGAGGTCCGAAAAAAAGTTACTGTATACAATAATTATTTTTTGAACGGCAATATTTGCGGAAAATTTTAATGTTGCCACTTCAATGTTTGTTGAATACAGCTGCGCGTGTGAAAAGCCTTTCAAAACGTTTCTGCAATAATTCAATGTTTATTTAATTTAATTAATTGAAGTTATTTTAAACACTTTTTGTATTCAATAAGTTGAATTCAATAAAATATTTGATCGTGTGAAATGGCCAAAGTCTCGAGGTTCTGAACCACTAATACTAAGGCACCAATAAGATCTTTAAACTGTCTACTCTCTACGCTGTACGATATTATATTTCGTAGCTAAATGAGGCAGTAGTAAAACACTGGCTTCCTGATGAGAGAGGCCCGGGGTTGATTCCATGTCCTGCCATCCTGATTTCCGTTTTTCGTGGTTTACGGAAATCTCTGTAGGTGAGGTCAGGCCAGGGTCGGGCTGTGGTCTATTCCTTCCCCGTTCCTGCTACTCAACTTGCTCCGTCACTACTGACCTCGTTGTAGACGAGACGTTGAGCTTTGCATAAGAAGAAGTTAAGGCTCGTCTTCGCCCCTTTCGGAGACATTCTTCATTTTGGCGTCATAATTTCGGATTCATAGTAATTACTAACAATGTAATATTATAGAAAATTTAAATGTTACGTGTTCTTTAATAGTTTTGTGCTTAATTTTAATTGTCCTACTTGTTGTAAAAAGTCGAGAACATTTTATCAATAAGTTCCTGCCTTTTTGCTAGCAGAAAATAACACCCAGTGGAAATTAAATACCAACGTATTAAAAAACCAGTAAGATGTAAATTTTATGTAATCAAACATTCTTAATAATACCTCTTAAACTGGAATTATGACAAGAAAACGAAGAATTTCTGCATAATAGGTGAAGCAGAGCATTAAATGAGATGCTGAGCTGACCTCTGGCCTTGAAAATTAACTTTAGTCCGTAACCTGTGACGATATATCCGCTTTTAATGTTTCCCTTAGAACTGACTTCGCATCCTGAGCATGCCTTGTAAATTGTAAATAAAATCTAACATTTTAAACAATAAATAATTTGGAGAACTACGTAGAAAAAACAGAAAATTAACTTTATAACATTTCCCGTTGTCTGTCGTTTTTGTTCAACATCTGCTGTATTGAAATTCGTTTGGATCCAAGAAATGAATTAAAACTATAATAACATTTTTAACATAATCCAACAGATCATAAAAAAAACATTACTTGATAAAATACCAAGGTAAGTGTATAAAGGTTTGTTTTATAGCCTCAAATCAATTATATAATTATTAAAAAACGATCTAACAAAACGTTGTACGCAACTGTGTCTGGGTCTCATCTTCAACTTACGGCGAGGAATACAAAATGTGAAAAAATTATTGTTGTAAATATTGCGAGGATGCGCAGTTGAGGATGCCGCCCTAATGCGGAGGTATTATACCCATCTAGCCCAGGCTTCTAAATAGACTATTAAAACGTCCGTCCTTGAATTTTGGCGTGATATGAGGCCACATGTTGGAACCGCAACGGCTCGTATTGGCAGGGTGAACGGGAGCAAGGGCCTTCGGCAACGTCCGCCACGTTACCCGCATTAAAAAATGTGCATCAGAGTCATCCTCCGGGGCTGAAACCTGGATCTCCTCTGATTGCCCTGCCAGCACGATTTCGCTTCCAGCTGAGAAGGGCACTCTCATCTACGGATCGCCACTGCAGTCGGCTGTCACTTATTTTATCAGTGAATTTGTTTCACGTCACTAATTCAATCAGTGAAATTTTTTCAACTGAAACAATCAGTGCTTTTCCACTGATTCTAAGTGGAGCCATTTTCACTGATTCGAGTAGTTGAATTTCACTGCGAATCAGTGGTTTTCCACTGATTCGAATTTAGAGTGTAGAATGTTTTCACGAGAATAAAAGGTACATTTAATGATTGCATATATTCCAACTTAAATTCTAAGAGGAATACTTAATAATGTTTGAACTGTATCAGGGAGTGTGGTTACACATATTGACGTGTTATTCAAAGGTGCAAGTTACTTATCTTCATGTGTTATTAAAAGCGCATGTTACCAATATTTATGTGTTATTAAAAAGTGTAGGGTACATATCTTGACGTAATACTGGAGGTGTAAGTTGCATATTTTGACGTGTTGCTAAATGAAAGCCCTACAATTAGCATAGTTTGACGTATTTTCAAAAGTGAAAGTTACGTTTTTTTACGTGTTTTTAGAAGTGCAAGTTACAAATATTGATGAGTTGCAACTGCAAGTTACATATCTTGACGTGATTTTAAAAGTGCGAGTTGCATATCATGATTTGTTCTTAAACTTGAAAGTAACACATCTCGTCATGTTATTAAAAGTGCGATGTCGAAAGTGATAGACACTGAAATTTGTTTCTATTTGTTTTATACAAGTCGTGATACGAATGTGCATGGTTTACGTTCCTATCATGTTCACGGTGCCACTTAATGGGTGCGTGGAAAGCAGCCACCAGTTCGATGACAGTGATAATATTAATTTTTGCATGTCGCGGAAAGATACAGAGTCTGGCAGAAAGGAGAAATGATCGGTGCTTCCAAAAGTGTTCGAACTAACCGTGAACCGAACATGTCTTTTCCCGTGTCGCCTGGCTTAGGGCTTTGCGATACCAACTTATCATTATCGTTTCCTATAATGTTGACTATACAGTGATTTCAATCAGTAACATTATTTTACTGAATCTTCAGTTAATGAGAGCTTATCTACTAGCGAATCAGTGGTTGGGGNGGGGGTACTGCCAAGCCAGTGCAATTCATTGGGAGCCAGTAGAAATCACTGTTTAATCAGTGAAGACCAGCAAGTAAAATGCTCACTAGAATCTTATTGATTCAAGTGGGGCATTTTCAACAGATCTGCAGCCAAATTAGCTGATTTGGATCAGTTTTAACAGTTTTTATTTTATGGTGTATAGGTATCGGTGCGATACATCGCTCTTAGAGAGTATTTAAAATCCATGGCAATATATCGCAAATATCGCTTATATCGATATTCTTAATACTGGCATCGCAAACATTACATATCGATCGCCAACATCTCATATTGCCAACATCACAAATTGCTAATGCTGCTCCAATATCGCGATATGCGATATATTTCTCTGGCGTGTCTAAGTGCGCGGGTGTGAAAACTGTCAAGGGGGGGGGGGTCCTTCGTGGCGTAGTCTCCGCCCTTTCACCGCAAGCTGAGCTGAGTCACCACATCCGGCCGGCGGCGCTTGCTTGCGTCAGTTTCGCTAACCTGACCACTGACGAGACTCCCGCCGCCAGCTGCGGACACTAACTACGTGATGAAAATGTCGTCGGACGACTTTTGGCAAGTGGGCTTGCTTGAAATATGTTTTAAATCCGTAGGCAATAACAGCTACTAGTGTTTTAAAATATCGATTACTTACGATACTTCGTTGCTAATTTGCTACCTCTATGGCCGACACCGCTAAACGTCGTAATATTGGGGTAGAGGATTTCTGAGTACGGACGAGCATGTGCCTTCCGTATTTAGATGCAAGTTTAGAATAGTTTGTTTTAAGGTCCTTCGCCCTTCCCTTATGCCGTTTTGACGCGACTTTCTCAGAAAATATTGCTATATAAAATTATTTTTGAAAAAAATTATTTATTTATATTTTTATAAATGTAAATTTCAGTATTATATTTTAGAAAAATATATATACAAAACAATTGGCATGATGTCCTAACATAGCAACATTCCTTAAGAAATTTAACGTGAAATACTTCTTATTTGAAATAGTTATCTTTAAAATTGACGCAATGAGAAGGAATTTCGTTTAACCTTGATTCCCCGTTTGAAGTTCGCGGCTGCCAGCTTGCTAGGCAGGTCCGTAAAAGCGGAGTCGTTAATATACCTAATAAGAATCAAGTCGACCCGAAAGAAACACCAATAGGTCCTAAAGACTCTCTGGAATAATTTACACTCCTGCAACAAAGTAAGTGGTAGCACTGAGCTAGGATTCTTAATGGCAGCATCCTAACCCTCAGTTGACTTTGGGTAAGACGTAGGTAATGTTGAAATACTGTTCACGCTACAAGCATGGTTTTAAGACTTCCTCCCACCACTGCCTTTACCGTTCCGTAATATTACATAGACTATTATACACACACGCACCCACACACAAAATCTGCTGGACCCAAGCGTATTATTTGAGACGTATAAGGCACTGGTTAACTGTAGAAAATTCATTTTTGTTTTATTGTTTTACACATAATTTTTATCTTGCGGACCGTGGTAAGCCTTGTCCACAATTTACGTGGCTTAGCGCAACATAACACACTTGATGTGTAATTCAAGTCAGCTGTCCACAATTGGTGTCACCGTAAATGGGTCTGATCTTTCAGATGAAAATGCACAAATAGGAAAATATTTTTTTTTTTTTCAAGTATGGAAATTTTGACGGTCTTAGACTGGCTTTACTAACTTTCAATATTAATGTTTTTTATTTAAGTCACGTGGTTTACAACTAAAAGGGAATTGTAAAAAAAAAAAACGTAGAGCAGACTTAACATTTTCAATGATGAACGTGCGAAAAGGTAGACAAAAATATTATTGTTGGCGAGAAACGTCACTCGATTTACAAATGGAATCAACACACTATATCTTTTTTGCATTTATTTGGTCCTCAATCGACGACACTAGTTCCAATTGCGTACCTCGTTCTGGTTGGCCGGCTTTAAGAACATGTCGGAAGCTTGCAACATGTAAGCCGAGTCTTTATGATGGCAGTGTACTGTTACCCACGCCACTCTCGTACCTTGTCGCGGTGGACACTTGCCTTTATCTTCAATAGGCATGAGTGTCAGAGCTAGACTACAGAACACAGTCTCAGCAGCAAATGATTTCTCCCACACGTAGGGAGGGAACCTTTCTCATTGGACGGTATATTCGTCTGTGTACAGGGTAGACCATTCAAGGCACTTCATATGCAACGTCCCACATAGAGGACACTGTGACTGAAAGGGTGTCCGGGGTAGTGGGTTGAGAGTAATATTCACACAATCGCGTCTATTTTTCACAAAAGTATTTCAATCTAATTTTAATATAAAACTGTAATAGTTATCACAAAAAAAATACATTTCATACATTATTAGTGAAATAAAAAATTAACTTACAAATATCTTGGAAAATAAATGCGGAAATAAAAGCAAGATGCTATGGAACTTACTAAGTTTAGGGGCTGTGTAAAGAAACTGTAACCATAGTTACAAAGTTAACAGCGTATACGAAATGTATTTCTGTTTATAAAGTAATCAATATATCATACAATACATATGAAACATTACTCACCCTCCAGTTAGTGACGCGTCTTCCTGTCGGAGTAACAAGCGCTTGTAAGCTTTCGCACGTTTGTTACGTTTCCTAGATTTTGCAGAACGTCTGCTTCCGGGTCTATTTGGACCTATTTCACAATACAATAGGTAAGATAAGCCACTGTAATTGTCCACCAAGCGGCTCATAAATATGCTTCCTGGTTTAAAAAAATAAACGCTACTGGAATTTCACTGTAAACTGAGTGCTTTTGAAAGCTCTGCGTAGGATCTACTTGTATTCATACTGTGTATTCTTCCACTATATGATAATTAACATTGCCATGGGCCTCTTCGCTTTATTCTTGCGTCGATCGAGAGTACCCTGTGAAATTATTAGAAAAGCAAGTATTGTACCATTTTTTCTTATTCTTACACTTATATGTGTTTAAAAAACAAAAAGTAAAACTAAATTTAGTATTCACAAATGCTTACTTAACACATTAAATGTAATGTTTAAGATATGGAGCTAATTTCCCTCTGTCTTTTTCCAACTTTACATGGCACATGACAAGCAGTGTTCCCGTTAAAATATACGCAGGTAAGGGTAGAGACATTTTTTAAGGGTTGATTTCAAAAGTGCTTATTTACTGTGAACAGCCTTTAACATTATGGTTTATTGCCAATCTCCTGCTACATCAAAGGCGCCATGATATTCTCCTGGTGGCAATTTCCTATACAGCAGTGTTTTCAGGAGAAAATGACCAGAGTGGTATTGAGGAATAGACTTGGGAACTGCACTAGCCACATCATCAGCACACCAATCTTACTCACACCACACCGTGCTCCGCCCGACAGCTCAGGCATGCAGCACGATACACTTCTTTAACAACATTTTATCAGTCCATAATCGACTTCCACCACCGCACATTGTCGCATTGCATGCCGGAACGTTGCATAGGCAAATGGTTTCAGTTATAACTATGCCCTTATAAATACTTCATCTTAAACCATTATTCTATTAACTTATAACAAAATTAACAAAATATTGGTTTCGAAACCCTCCAAAACATAAGACCGCAAACAGTCATTTTTAGGCATTCTTTAATTAGTATAGTAAAAAAAACTGTTGTAGTTGGCACTACGCTAACATCTTACTGAATACATATCATACAGCACTATGATAATTTTAAATATGAAATGTGAAGTTCCCTTGGTTCAGCTGCAAGCCTTTCCCAAAAATGCAAATAATCAATTTTGTTGTATATCATAAATTAAAATTTTATAACACGAATTAAACATAGGAATCATATCATAAATGTGTTATGAATCAGTTAATATATTAAAAATTTTGCATTCCGAATGTATTTATAAACATAACATAAGAAGATGAGAAATGACAATTTTCATGCCAAGCCACATCAAGTCACGCTGTTTACATCATGCCACGAGCATGTTGTAGATGCTGGTATTTACAACTCAGGTACTCACTTCCTTGTGCAAAGCTTTTGTGTTAGCACCACGCCGATAGTAGACGAGCCAATATATTACTCCGACTTCTGAGGTGTACTTGGTTGCAACATCACTCTGCCAGTTGCTTGTCACAGGACTGGCTTAAATGCGGTCAGGTCTTAAGGCTTCATTATTATAAGTCATTCATTCCCTTTCCTCCCCGCTAAGAGCAAATAGATTTTAAAAATATGGAACAAACATTACAGTTTGTTTTTTTTTTTCGTTTTAATGCGGTCCTGTACGAATCCATCATGGGCATGTATAAAGTCAGTTTCCAAGTGTGATCTTTGTATGTACTCTAAGAACATGTGATAATTTTCCAATAGCGATTAAGACTAACATGAATAAATAGCAGATCGTTTACATATTACAAAAAAACCACAGGATAGTTTTTAATTAATACAATACATTACTACTTTTGGACGAGCGTGTAGTACACGAAGGCTCAATCAAGCTAGACAAAGTAAATTGCAAGTTGGATAATTATTTCTACTGCACCTTCCAAGTTAACAAATGGATGCAAGTTGATTGCATGTATTTTGTTGCAGACATGATTAAGTTTGTTTATGACGACCACAACCATTGCCAATGTTGTAGATAAATATCTATGACGAATACAATAATAAAAATCTCGGCCGCTAATAGAATTTTATTTTCGTCTTAGTTAAACAGAAGAATAAAACTAACGATAAAAGTAATGAATGTCAGTCTTTAATAACATGCATTATGGAAATGGCGTTGCGATGAAATGAATAATGGCGATATTTTAAGTTCATACTTAGTAGAAATCTTTGAAAAAGATGAGTAAAACAAGTTCTGTTTATTTTATCCAATAGTATGCGACGTAAATTAAACGTTGTGCTACAGAGATCTTCATGTTCGCACTTTTAAAACATAGAACGTGCCGTACTTCTTTCGCACCCTCCTCCGTGCTGAAAACTGACTGGGACAATACTGGCAGGCTGGCTGGGTCAGTCTTGTCTGATCGTTGAGGGGGATAACGGAGGGAGGTTTGGGTCGGGAAAGAGCGTCTCGTCATTGAACGGCCTTATCTGACAGACATCTCCCTTCAACCCCACCTTCGTCATCCCCTACCCACTTCTGCATGCTTCCGTGTCGGAAGTACGAAAGCGGTGATTATGCTTACTTCGGGGCTACTAGCCCGGCAAACTCCCTAAATAAAGGTCCCGCGACCCGTATACGGATCCCTTAAGCCTCTGTCACACTGTCAAATTTTTCCGTCACGAAACTTTAAAATAATGAATAGTTGCTATAAACGAAATAGGCTGTGAATATAATTAATTAATGCCGAAGCTGTATGAGCATGAATGCTATGTGAATTGAATATTGCACATAATTTTAATAACTCAGAGGTATTAAATATCATTGCAGCAATGGAGTACGTTCAAAATATTTCACCTAATCAAAAATACCCTTGAAAAATAATATTTGAATTTAGTAAATAAATGAAAATAAATCACAATATTCGTTACATTTATTCTTGTAATGGACTGCATAGAAACACAACAACAGTATCTGACTTAGGAAATAATTTCTAAATAAAAATTCAGATTAGATACTCCCATAAAAAAATAATTACAGCGTGACTCATCTTAAAACACATTTAAGATTATTTGATAAAACTTGTTGGAAGGAAGAATTTGATGGCCGTATTTCGTCTTCGAATTGTATTGACCCGGCTACGGAGAAGNGGGGGGGAGCGAGCCAGCGTTCCTCTAACATAAGATGTCGCCCCGATGTAAAATGACACCACCCGGTGTGAGCTCGACCCTCACACTAGGTTGTTCTGCCCTGACGGGGCACTCCTTTGGTGTGAAAATGTGCATCATTGGAGGGACCTGCTTCTGTCCAATGCTCCGAAAATCAATATGACGAAATTCAAGTGAGGTTTCTGACTTCAAGTTCGGTGTATAAGACACGAGCGTAAATCAGCAACAATTGTTTATAGAAGAATGCCAATCGATTGGGTTTTCTGCGCGCTAGAACGTGTGGCCTTGGCGCAGCGCCAGGAAGCTGCGCACGGGGTTGGCCGATGAGTAGGAGGGGTCCGGAGGGGAGGTAGAGGGCGTGATTGGAAAATGACACCGCGCGCCCAACCCTTTTGTTGGTCTGTCGAGGCGGTGATTGCCTAATGCGCCGCTCGGACAATGGGGCTCGTTCAACCACTTGCTGCGGCTGCGGGAGCCAGTTAGCGGGCGGCGAGTGCGGGAATTGGTGTTTCCTGAGCTGCGAGACGTAGCCCTGTAATAAAGATGTCAGTTCTGGAGGCAGGGAGCGAGTTGTCGCCCTTACGCCTCATTGGCGATCACAACAACCGTGCTTTCGTATTGCGTCTGGTAATTTTTTTAATCAGCATTTCCTTCTATACTCTATTTGTGATGTGTTTGGTGGTTTCCTAAATATTCCATGCATCACAAGCGTTTTATACTCATGTTAACATAGAGGTACCTTATTTTTGGGTTAAATTAAATTTATACTTATATTTTATTTATAAATTATAATATTTCATTTATAATTATATTAAGTAGAGAGAGAAAATTGATGTGTTGGTAATGTCTAGTAAGAAATAGTTCTTATGCAAAATACCATTACACTGAGTGCGCACAATGCGGTGCATTGTCCCTTTCGTGTAATTTTCTAGACTCGGTTAAGCTTTATTTGCATAACGCGGAGGAATATCCTTAAAGTAGAACTATAACAGGACTTCAGAAAATTTGGAAGTAACAGTGAATGGACTATACGAGGCTTTCCCGTTTTAAAATATGCCACCACTGGGTAACTGCTTGCTTATCAATTTTGCAAACTTTTGTTGTTTGACGATTATCACGTTGGGGTAGAGCTGGTAGGATCACTATCATTTTAAAAGTGGGAGTAAGGTGCCTTCACGTTTGGGCATTATATGGCAACTGTGACAACGAAACGACTAAATATTCCACTTATTTTTGCTTTCCGTTTAAAAGGCAAATTGCAAGTTTTCACTGTCGTCAGTTCGTATGGCTGACAACAAACGTTCTTTTCTGTTGGAATATTTTTAAGTACCTATAACAATGCTTTGTTTTTTAAAAACTTTCCTGAATCTTAATTAAACTACTTATCCGTAGTATAATAAATGTATTATATAACGTACAACAATTAACGTAATTATACAACAAATAGTGTACTGGCACTACATTAAACTACACATAAATTTGGTGATGAGAATGGAATCGTGATAAAGGCAAGTTGCATGCATACTGTAATAATTAATTGCGTAGATAATTGCAAAAAAATTGTTTGAATATGATTATGAAGTTTCGCATTGGTTTAGTTGCGGAATTCGATAAAGGTAGCCCCTTGGCTTGGCCCACGTATGCGGAAATATTAACATTTCAGTAAAAAATAAATATATTATTTGAGGCGTTGCAACAAACAAATCTTTTGTTCGGAACTGTACTGATATACAGACGACGCTTTGTCATACTTCGGGACCAATATAAATCTGTGTGTGTTTTATGTTACTGGCAGCAGTGGCTTATGAGGCTACGAAACATAGTCTCAGCAGTGAATGATGTATCCCACATGTTGGGAACCTTTCTCACTGGAATATATGTTCTACTGTGTTACAGTGCAGACCATTCAATCCTCTTCTTGTGCAACGTCCCAGATAGAGGACACTGTGACTGAAAGGGTTAACGTTTTACTTAGAGGCTAATGGAGTTTCAACAACTGATAAAAGACGCATAGTCTTGCTAACAGCACGTGGTTCGAACACATATGATGTTATACGGTCACTGGTCTCACCTCAAGCAACGAAGGGTAAGTAAGAGTAACGGGGAGTTGATATTTCTCCTTAAAAAACCCTTCCCTTCAGTTCCATCAGATATATACCCATGATTCAAATTTCACTCTTGTGTTCAGGAACAAGGTCAGTCAATTTCCGAGTATGTTGCTGAATTTTGTAAATTTGCAGACAGTTTAGATTCAACCTTAAGAGATAGATTGGTGAGTGGAATGTTAGATGAGACTACATACAAAGTGTAATTATGCTATCCGAAACATCTTAATATTCGCACAAGCACATACAAGGGCCAAGCGGCTGAAGTGGCATCACAATAAATCCGGGACATTCGCCATGCTCAAACATTATCCTCGGGTTCAGAAAATAAAAACCACGTGGTAGAATGTGATCAAAATACCATCTACCAAGTTCAAACCCCGTTCAAAATGTGGCAGAACACACCGCCGTGATTACTGCCCATTTAAAGACGCAGAATTTTACCCCTGCAAGAACAGAGCTCACACTGAACGACTCTGTAGTGGGAAACCAAATGTCAAAGGAAAAGTAAATACACATCCGATAACACCACCACCAGCTCAAGGTTCGGTTTCAAATTATGTGTTGACAGAAGATATGTTGTATTACATGAACAGTTTAGTGGATGTTAACAACCAGAATCTCACAGAAATAATGACAACTGTAAAAATGAATGAATTTCCTGCGAAAAGGAAGATTGACACAGGTGCCGACTTAAGCATCGCCGTACATTCTTAGAGATTACAATCGCAATCAAGTGCGAACGCTTGGGATAACATATGTAGAAGAGCAATATGGAATCTACAGTGAGAGGCTTCCTACAGTGATCGCGGATGGAAACCACACTTCTCTACTTGGTCGTAACTTGCTTCAACTACTCAAGATTTCCGTGAACGGTATCAGGAAGCTGGAATCTTTATCTATTCCAAACTGGGAGCGAGAATTTCCTGAAATCTTTTTACGAATCACTCGGTAAATACAAAGGTACAGAGATTAAACTGAACTTATATGGTAGGTACTGTCCAGCCTATTGTTTTGCGAGCTAGAAACATTCCTTTTGCACTTAATAGTGAGGTTGAAGAAGAGATTGCCGGACTTACAAGACAAGGGTACTTGAACCTGTGACTCATTCAGAATGGGATACTCCTATTGTAGTAGCCTTCATGTCTAAAGGAAGGATTAGATTGTGTGATAATTATAAGTGAACAATCAACGAGGCAGTCAAGCGGGACCTGTATATATTTAATCATATTAATCAATTGTTAACCAAATTAAAAGATAGTAAGGTTTCTTCGAAACTAGACCTTGCTCAAGCATATCAACAATTAAGGGTGGACGAATATTCGTCATTGGTGCAGACACATATGGGGGAAATTCAAGGTAAAATGGTTACAGTTCAGAGTGTGTTCAACGCCGGCCACTTTTCAGTGCCTGATCGAGGAAATCCTGTCAGGTATTGAAAGAGTTATTACATACTTCCATGATATTTAATCTCACTCAGCAATGAGGAGAAATTAACTAGTGTGCTTCATGTTGTCCTGAGACAGCTACCATAATATACAAGTTAATAACATAATGTTCCATGCATTAACGTCAGTATCTAAAAGAAAATTATTGTTTGTTTTACTCTTAAAATAGTGTACTGACTGTTTAATTAATAGTTTCTATTATTTTAGTAAAAATGGTTCAGTTCAGGTCATGTTGTATAAAAATGCTAACATTTATGTGTGTGTGTGTGTATATATATATATATATAAAGTTGAGCAGTTTAATGTATTTTCTTGATATTTTACATTATGTGCAATGCTATTATTATTGCATAGCGAACGATAAATGTTATTCAGATTTTTGTAAGAATCAAGTAATAAATCCAACTATCCACGTACCTGCGGACCTGCGAAGATCGTAATATTCTG
>NQII01002306.1:62758-142695 GCA_002778355.1 Clitarchus hookeri
AAAAAAAGGGGGGGGGGGGACCAAGCTATCCCATGCACGCGGTCACTCCCACGAAGCATCCGGTGGCTCGAATGGTCCCCCCATCCTTCTCCGGAACCAATCATCAATCGATTTATCGCCATTGTTTGCAGTTCCTTCCACCTCCTTCTACCTCTTTTGTCCCTTCATGTTTCTTTGTCACCGTTTTCCAAGAGTTTGCATAGCACCGAATGCCGAGTTCAGGCTAGATTTTCGTAGAAGACGAGTTTCATGAGTTTTGTTTCACCGTCTTTTACACAGGCAAGGGGATAACAGTAAACGAAAATTAAAAATTCATAAGACAGAAATTAAAACGTATTAAAATATATAACAAATGTCAGGGCCTATTAATAACTTTATTGCATAAATAGACAGTAATAATAAAAAATATTTTATAAATTAAGAATAGAAAATGTGTGTCGGTTTCAATTTTCAGATGTTTATTCTCCTCGGGCGTACAGTTTTTTATTATTCAAATACTAATGAAGTGAAAGAAAAAAAACGTATGTAAGGCGCCAAAGGCCGGGAAAGGAGGTTATATCCTTCAAATAAAACCAAGATATGTTAGCGTGCAAGCCATCCATTGGTAGCATTTCTGGCATCACGTGGATGGTTAACTACGCGANTTCTAGGCAACTTCTTAGAGGTTATTAAATCTCGTAACCTGTAGTTGCGCTCACTTCCCTCTCTAGTCGCGGCTGGCAAAGGCGGTAGGTAAGCTGCGTGTGGCCGGGGCTTCCTGGTACAGCGGAAGATGAAGCAGAAAGGAGGGGAGAAAGGATGTTGAAGAATCAGCGCCGAGAGTTTCTCCAGGCACGTGTGTAGGTTCGCGTGTGGTCATCGGCCGAAGGCTGCCGCGTAGTTTCTGCCGCGGTGGAAGAGGGGAAACGCCTCATTAGTTTGACGCAAGGAAAAGTGGCAATGGGTTCACCCGCACGACGCCTAGGCATCTCTTGCGCAGTAATTTTAATAACGAACGTGAAAAATTACTGCTTCATTTTTTTTTTCTGCTTCCAGGAACGCCCAGTTCTCCATCTTCAGATGGGTAAACGAAGAGTTGGCGGCGGAAAAATTATATCCAGCTAAAAAATTCCGACAGTCGCCAAACCACCATGTAATTTAGTTGTGCGCACAGACATGATTGGTCAAGCATCAGTCTTGATAAATAGCTTCCACCTCACACGAAGCAAATTCTGAAAACTGCAGAATAAACGAGTTGACAGTGATGTTCGATACTTAAAAAATTTCTGAGAGTTGAGGCTGCGAGCTCCAACAAATCATATCACATGTACCATATAATTATGATTATAAAAACTATCCTAAAATTGTGATACACTCCACCTGGGTTATAAAATTTAGCTCATTGAAGCTGGCGTTTGCAAACAGTGCTGTTATTAGTTGAAATGAAATAAGAAAAAAATTATAGTAATTACAAGATAACCTTCAGAAATGTGAAATCAGCATCAATGCCTTCCATCACAGTGGATCGGATTCGATTCTTGATTCTTGGCGAACCCGACCGTGGACTTAACCAAAGTGGTGAATATAGCGAATGTTGTCGATGACCAGTGAGTTTTATGGAGAGCTACCATTTCCTCGACTGACACATTCCATCTTTTCTCCACCCCCACGTGGTGTGCAAAATTTTTTAACGAGACAGGTTACTTAATGCAACATGGCTCAGTGGTGCTACAAAAAGGTATAAGGCATACCATAATATCGTCTCTAAGTAAGAGTGTGGGAAGGTGAACAACACTGACCAAGAAAGAAATTCAAAGGATGCAAAGGTATTTTATTCAAGCGTGGGTTCCGAGCGCAGCATTACAGAAGTCAGAAACGTCCATGTGACAGGCAGCAGGCAACAAAATCAGTCCTCAGTAGGGAATATGACCACCCCTGACAGCGAAGCAGGATAGCCATTTCTCCTCAAATTTTCCCTTTTTTCATTTAAATTTCCTTTTCCTCTTAAAATATCCCCTTTTCCTATCAATATTTCCCGTTTTTTCCTCAAAAAAGCACTGACCCCCACCCCCCCAGTTGGGAAAATGATCCTCCGAAAGGCACTTATCGATCCGACGGGAGGATTTGGGGGGATCGTTTTCGAAGACACAGCGGTGGCAGCCACATTGGTTTTATAGGCATATGGTATGCCAAATCGATACACAGGGTTCAAGGTGCAGAGCAGGAGCCGACCGGCCACCATGTTGTGAAGACACCCAACCGCCATATTGGATCCAGGTGAACTTGACCTTTGACCTTGACCCCGTGCCCATATCCTTGGATAAACTTAAACCCAAAAATCCTCAAAAATTATATATATAATATTTTAAAATTGTTAAAAAATATATAAAAAATCCAAAAATTAAAAAAATTCTAATAGTCCACAAAATTTATAAAAAAAATATTAAAAACTCTATAGAAATCTCAAAAAATTCCCAACATTTTTTAACACAATCTCAAAAACTCTTGACACTTGACTCAAGACCCAAGACTCAAGACCCAAGACTCAAGACCCCGAATCCAGACTCAAGACCCCAAATCCAGACTCAAGACCCGTGACTCAAGACTCAAGACTCAGGACTCAGGACTCCTGAATCAAGACTCAAAACACTTGACTCAAGACTTAAGGCTCTTGACTCAAAATGCTTCACTCAAAACCCTTAACACAAAATCCTTAACTCAAGACTCAAGACTCAAAACGCTTGACTCAAAACACCTGACACAAAACACTTGGCTCAAGGCCCTTAACCTAAGACTCAAGACACAAAACGCTTGACTCAAAACACCTGACACAAAACACTTGGTTCAAGGCCTTTAAACTAACACTCAAAACTCAAGATCCAAGACCCAAGACTCAAGACATAAGACTCACAATACTTGACATGAATACCCTTGACTCAGAACTGAAGTCTCAAGACCCTTGACCCAAAACCCTTGTCCAAAAATTAAAAAATTAAAATTTTGAATTTTTGGACATAACAGGGCCTGGAGCCGAAGCCGGCATATTTTCTGTCATTCCGGTATTTCGGATGCCATTTTATGAGGTCACCCTACCCCCATTTTAGATCCAAGTGACCTTTAACTTGACCTTTCACCTTGACCATATGATCTTTGACCTTGACAATATGATCTTTGGCCTTGACCATATGATATTTGACCTTGACCATGTGATCTTTGACCTTGAATCCAAAAACTTCCAAAAAAATCCCCCAATATTCTAATAATCTCAAAAAAATTCTGAAAAAAATTGTTACAGAGTTTTTAAAAAAAATTTAAAATATATTAGGAAACTTACTTAAAATAATTATTTTAATTTATTTCAAAAACTTAAATTTCCGGACGTTATATCAGCACCATACCCTACAGAAGGCTGACCCTCCACAATAAATCATATTGTCATAACCTTTCCCTTCCCTCCCCTATCAATGTATCTCTTTGGTTAATTTGTCGCCACGTCTCCACCCCTCTCACCAATAATCATTCTGTCATAAGCACTCCACCAGCCATATTTGTTTGTTTAGTTTGTCATTTGTTTACTTTTTAATCTTCTGGTATATTAATTTTCGATTTCGTCACCATGTGAGCCTTCGGTTTAGCCACCATGTGGCAACCATATTTGTTTACATTTATTTAAAGTATAGGAGTTGCTATCTACGCCGGACATATTGGATTCAATTTCCACCTAATTTCTCGATTTAGCCACCAGGCGAGCTGACGAAAAAAAAAAAACTTTCTCTCATGCTCTGTCATGGCATGTTCACCAGTTTGATTTCATTTTTTCTTAGTTACCTTCCTTTCATTCTCTGTCATTCGTTCTTGACTTTGTCACCACCATTAAGTCACCTGTGATCCACCCACCATGTTACATTGTATTCATGCTCTGCCATTCCACCTCGATTAACACTGAAGAGCCAAAAAAACTGGTACACCTGCCTAATATCTTATAGGGCCCCCCGAGCACGCAGAAGTGCCGCAATATGACATGGCATGGACTCGACTAATGTCTGAAGGTATGCATAAGGCAATTCACACCATGAGTCCTGCAGGGCAGTCCACAAATCCAATCTGCGCCAATTTGAGAAAGGGTTGAACGTCTGTCACGTTTAATGATTCTCGTCAGTAATCGTTTGTCCCGTTCTTTCACGATCTTTTTCCGGCCGCAGCGATGCCGAAGATGTGATGTTTTACTGGATTGCCGAAATTCACGGTACACTCGTGAAATGGTCGTACGCAAACATCCAAATGTTATCGCTACCTCGGAGATGCTATGTCCCATCTCCCGTGCGCCGACTATAACACCACGTTCAAACTCACTTAAATCTTGATAACCTGTCATTGTAGCAGCAGTAATCGATCTAGCTGCCGACCGCATCGCGTTACTCTGATTGGTTCCATACCTCTGTTATTTGCATACTCACACCTATACCAGTTTTTTTGGCTCTTCAGTGTAGTAGCCTGCTAATTACTCGGTCCCCTCTAGCCACCATTTTGTGTTACATCACGTCCGCAATCTTTGATTATGCTATATGATCTTGACCTTTAACCATAGAAATCCATTTAGTTCCTCATTTGTATTTTCTAGAAAAATAAGTGTAGTGTATTAGTGCAACACCAGTCATTTAGAAATTTATGTAGGACCTCTCTTCGTCAAATACTGCACTGAAGCAGGTCTGGCCAGGCCCTACTTGTACTTCACCCTCCCTTCCCCGTAAGTCTCAGGGTCAAAATTATACCACTTCAACAGCATGTTTTCATGTCTGTTGCATCCAACCTGCTAAAAATGTATTATAATGGCAATCCATTCTTAGTTTATGTAGAGTTAACTTCAAAATCATACCTTTATTACTATATTGTTGATTGTGCACACCCAGTGATGGGCCTACACAAGAAATATTTTAGTACTGACTTTCAAATCATTATATTTTAACACATCATTTCATTTACTATTTTATCGTTCTCAACTAGAGTACCATCATGTAGTAACATATATAAAAACCAAGGCTATCATATTCTCTATAACAGGGAAGTAGGCATGCTAGGGTAAGGGAATGAGAGAATGTTTGTTTCATCAGCTCGCCTGGTGGCTAAATCGAGAAATTAGTACCACTTATTTCATGGAAATTGAATCCAATATGCCCGGCCTAGACAGCACCACATATACATTTAAAAAAATGTAAACAAGTATGGCTGCCACTAAGTGGCTAAAACAATAGCGCCCATGGTGACGAAATCGAAAATTAATACACTAGTGCTACTTAAAAGATTAAAAAGTAAACAAATAGCAAACGAAAAAAAAAACAATTTTGCTGGTGGAGTGCATTCGACAGAATGAGTAGGAGTGAGGGGGGTGCAGGCTTGCAGACTAATTAACGAATGAGAAACATTGGTAGGGGAGATAAAGAGGTCATGACAATGTGATTAATTGGAGGAGGGTCAGTCGTCTGCTGGACATGGTGCTGGGAAAACCTCAGAAAATGTAAATTAAAAAAAAACTGTATTTTAATTATAATTTTAAAAAGTTTTCAATACAATTTTCATTAATTTTAAATTAATTTTTTACACAATTCTTTAGATTTTATTGCGGTTTTTTTTTTAGAATTTTTGGGGATTCTTTGGAATTTTTTTAAGTTCTAGGTCAAAGGTCTGGGGTTTAAAATCAAAGATCATGTTCAAGGTGACTTGGATACAAAATGTTGGTTGGGCGAGGTCATAAAATGGCAGCCAAAAGACCGGTGTGACAGAACATGTTGCCAGCTTTAGCTCCGGGCCCCGTTATGTCCAAACATTCAAAATTTTAATTTTTTTGTTTTTTTTTTATTTCTGGTTGAAGGCCTTGGGTGAAAGATCTTGAGTCTTGAGTCTCGAGTCTTGGGTCTTGAGCTTGATTCAAGCGTTTTGAAACAAGAATTTTGAGTCTTGAATCTTAAGTCAATGGTTTTGAGTCTTGAGTCTTGAATCTTGGGAATTGGGTAAAGCGTCATGAGTCTTGGGTTAAGGGTTTTGAGTCTTAAGTTAAAGGTTTTGAGTCAAGGGTTCTTAGTGAAGCGTTTGAGTCTTGAGTCAGTCTTGAGTCTTAAGTCAAGTGTTTTGAGTCAAGCGTTTTGAGTCAAGGACCTAGAGTCTTGACTCTTCAGTCAAGGATCTTGAGTCATGGGTTTTGAGTCTTGAGTCAGATGTCTTGAGTTTTGAGTCTTGGGTACTGGGTCTCAAGTCAAGTGCCAAGGGTTTTTTTGGGAATTTGTTGAAATTTTTGGAATTTTTATATATTTTTTATAATTTTTAAAATATTTTTTTAGGTTTTTAAATTTTTGAATTTTTTGGGTTTAAGGTTATGGACACAATGTCAAAGTCAAAGGTAAAGGTCAGCTGGATCTATTATGGTGGTTGGGTGTCGTCAAAACATGGCGACCAGTCGGCTCCGACTCTGGACATTGGACCCTGTGTATCGATTTGGCATACCTTATGCCCATAGAACCAATATGGCCGCCATTACTCTGACCTCGAAAACGATCCCCCAAATCCTTCCGATGGATCGAAAAGTGTGTTTCGGGGGATCGTTTTTGCAACTGGGTGGATCGGTGCTTTTTAAAGGAAAAACAGGAAATTTTGAGGAGAAAAAGGGTAATTTTGAGGAAAAAAAGGAAATTTTAATTAAAAAAGGGAAAATTAGAGGAAAAATGGCCTCTGGGGTACCGGAATGATAGAGTATGAACAGCTCCGGCGCTCCGATCCCCCATCTCCTTGTGCCCAACTTATCCAAATCCTATTACTCAGGATGTGCACCGTCTTTTTATGTTCATAATAAGGTTGTCAATAAGCTCGCTTAGGCATCACATTCCATTCCTCTTGCAGCGCCGATCGCAGCCGCAGAGTCGTTGCTGGCAGCTGGAGACTCGATGCAAGGCGTCTCCCGACAACGTCCCACGTGCTGGATTGTATTTGGGTCCGGGGACCGCGTGGGCGAATATCTTCACTCTCCAACAGCATAGTGACAGCCGCTGTAAAATGAAGTGTTAGCGTTGTCGTCCACGAAGAGGAACTTAGGGCTCACAGCACCCCTGAAAAGGTGCACGTGAGAAAGGAGAACCCGGTACAATAGCGGTTACCGGTGACCGAACCTGGAGCTCGTTACAGCCCAAGCATTATGCCTTCCCAAACGAAAACTCTGTCATCTGCAAACCGGTGAATTTAGATTGTGTTGGAGGGGTGACTGCATATTCCCTGTTCTTTCCAGGCGTATAGACGTCCGATATCACTTGTGAGGTTAAATCGGTTCTCATCCATGAAGAGTACTAGAGTCCATTGCTGAGCGTCCCAGTTTTAATGTTGAGGGCAGAAAGGGAAATGCCATCTCCGATTGGTAGGTGCCAATGGCACGCACCGCACTGGTCACTGAGTGAACATACCAGCTATGCAATCTTCAGGCCATGGTAAAACACAATATCGAATGTCCAAAAGAGTGTTGCGCGTGTCTTGCTATTTCACCTGCTGTCTTCTGTCGATTTATTCTCGCCTGTAAGACAATATATCGATCCTCCGTCGCCGTGATTGCTCGTCGACGGCCACTACCAAACCGTTGTACAGCTGTTCCTGTCGTTCGAAATGTCGTCCAAGTTCGTGACACGATGTTATGTGCGATCCCGAATTCTTCGGCCATACTAGCCACACACTTCGACATTCTTTCGACTTCCCAATGATTCTCCCTCGGTCTAGATGTTGTCTATGAGACTGTATATTAGCTGTGACAGACACCAGACAGCAACTAGACGTCGTTTAACCATATGTGCATTGTGCAATTACTTCCACTGCAATGCTGAGCGGACACCGCGCTCGTGTTTTATACTCTTCGCACATGCCCACATATGTCATGCTGCGTACATGCGCATGCCCTGCCGCCCCACACCCTAGGCGATTTTCTGATTTGTCTTTCGGTCGGTTCTGCCCGTTCGTTCCGTTGCCGTTGTTCCGTTAATTTCTCTTCTTCGTCCATAATTTTTGCACGTCAGTGTAAATTGTCTCTGATGTAGGCAGGAACAAAGTACATATATCATTTCATCACAGTAAAGAATCCAATATGAATACCAGAAGAAATTGCTACCACTACATATTATTGAATTTAATTGATTAAAATACCATTCTTCAAGGTATTTGTGTGTGCAGATTGAAACATTTTTCAAACCATTTTTTTTTACTCCGTTCTGGTCTTATTTCTCGTTCATGACTATAGGTCACTGAACTTCATGTGTGCCAACCGAGAGCTGATTAGTCCGTCTACCTTATACGTGGGGCACTAACTTTCACGGAGATCAAAAGTTAATTCTCTCTTTGTAAATGACAGCTTTCCCAGCTCTCGTTTTCTTAATTCTAATGGCAAAGAAACCCCTGCGGTGCCTTGTGTGTACTCTTAACCAGTAGTTTATATCATGGTCTCAGGCCATCAGTGAGCTGGCTTTCATACTCGTAAGTCAAAGTAATCATGAAATATTAATTTTATTTCTGTTGCGACATTCGTATTTTTGTTATTAATTAATGTTTTCAACCGTGATTGGCTGATCGATGCGTATTGGTCTAATAATAACCTATATTCTGTAACAAATCTGAATATGAATGTTTTTATAAAGCCTATGTTGCAAATGTATAATGACATATAAAAATAGACATAACTAATAAATGCGTGACCACAAGTATTCATTATCATTAAGTATCCTTTAGGGTGAAGATTCTGTGGCGCTAGCGTCTTGGATATAAATTCAGACATTGTTACTACGTTCTTTTTAGACTGCACTAAAATTTTATTTATTTAATATTTATTTATTTATTTCTAGCAAATACGCTATACGCGAAACACATACAGTTTTCGTGGCAAACTCAACTATGCAGGAAAAAACACTCTCAATGAAGTTTCAACCGGATTCAACAAAGGATAGCGATGTGTTTTTGGGAGTACAGAAATATCCCATGACTAACTAAGTGATCACGGGACTATAATTTGTCCAAGATAATCCCTGTCGCTCGGGCCGACTGCATGCTGGATACACAGCTTCGGACTGCGTCCGTCGCAAACGGTTCACTTCACCAGCATCTATCCAGTGATTCCTTTCCAGTGGCTTAGCAACTAGGGGAGGGGGCAGGATGTGCTGTACATTGCTCCTCCATAAATTAAGTAAAGAGTGCCAGAATGAGAGTAAATGGTCACAAAACTATTTTTGGTTCACAGAGAGGCGCTAATAAATTGTATACAACATTAAAGGAATTGTTATATTGCATTCCTGATACTCAAATAGGCCTACATATTAGCCTCTGGGTTATAGACTTTTCTCTATCTTCTATGCAGCATGTGATTTACGTTTCCACTGCACCAAAAAGTAATTTATAAAAGAAGTAAACGCAAAAGTGTTTTAAAAGTGGTGCTTATAAACGTGTATTTTCGTATGTTGTAGGTAGATGTTGTTACAGCACTGCGACTATTGACACCTAGACTCTCAGCTCGGACCGTCTTCTGGAAGCGGGAGTGGTTCCGTGTTACAATCGATCACCGTCTATTTTAAGACAACAGCAACCTTCCCTGCTTGATTCCTCAAACTTCTTTTGTTCGATCATTTTTATTTCTCGAAATTTACATTGAAACACTCGTGCTATGACTAGCCTAACAGCTTTTCGAACACATGTTTCTTATTCAAAAATATGTGTGATTTCACAGTTTGGTATTCTTGCCTCCGAAACCGTAGACCTAAAGTGCGTCTGGAATCGTTACACCGATAATTTTGTACAAATTATTATCAGACAGTAACAATTCTCTATTAATGTCATCTGTACTAAATACCATCACACCTTTATTACAACTTTATTAACAAATTATATTAAAAAGTTAAATGTTATTAAAGTTTCGTCTTACAGGTTTTGAAATCTCATAAAAAACTGAACTATAAAATAATAAAAATTAAAAACGTACTGATTCAAAACACTAACAATAAATTTTAATATGAGTATCGTTACATTAGAAAACTTATAGCAACTGCTTTATTTTATATGTAGGCTATTCTAAAGCTCTAACAAAATTCTAAATTACTATTAAATTTAGTCTAATACTGGGTTAGAAAAGTTAAATCTCAAAGTGCTCTCTTTAAAAGACAAAATATAAATAAACACCGTTATCATTGCAATACAAATAATTACATAATGTTTTGCTTTCGATTTGCATATGATATTACTGATTCACATTCATTCATGAACTTCATTGCAGTGTTTTTTTTTTTTTGTGGAATTAAATACTGTATCACACAAATTTCTAACACATCGGCTTTACAAATTCACCAGCACATACGTTCTCCTAGTTCATCTCCCACGTTGTAAAAACTGAAAGATGATACAATTACGATATCGTCCATGGTATAACCGGGGCTAGCCACATAATTAATGTGCACTGGAAATATAACAATATGCAAATTTAAGCTTACTGAAAAACTATCTAAACATATTTCTTACACGCAATTAAGTATTTAGTAACGGATCAGAGCCATAAATCTAATATTCTGCAACTTTGAACAACCACCATTTTTAAAAATTATAATACATTGTTGTGGTTTAACGAGTACAAGCATGGTATAGTATGTACCTATATTTATGAGAAGTAGGCCCCGAAATTTCAGCAGGATTTCGAAAGAGACATTTTTCTAAACCGGAATGACCTTAAATAATAATATAATCCTGTGATAGCGTTCTTCAGTGAGAAGCTTGGCAAAGGTAAAATTAAAAGTGACTGGCATTTTTAATGAAATATAAGTAGTTATGTTTATTTAAACTTCCTACGACCATCTTACTTAACCAGAAGTTTGTTGTATACAAAATCTGGCAGGAAATTAAAAAAGTATCAATGGCCCCGCTTACCTGCAGCTATTTTGCGCGTCTTGAGTCCGAGAAGTGCGGGAGGTATACGGGCTACAGTGTCAACGCGCATGAAGTGCGCCATAGCCCCTAAACACAGAGCTGTGAACTGGCATGCAGTGTTCTCGTCGTGCATCGTATACCCATGGGTCTTTAAGCGGTGGCCCCAGCATTTTATTGGTGGGAATTCTGTGGTTAAATTTAATGCAGGGTCCTTGAGTATTGTTGTATGTATCTGACGCGTATAATTTCAGAGCCAGCGCTTTGAAAATGTTTTCAGCTACTTTGTGGTGCTCTAAAATGATTTTTGTAATGCGCGTAACGTCTTCAAAGCACTCAAAAGGTCTCGTCTGAAGTGCGTGTTCTTTTCACTGATCAGCACATTGGACACACGTTAAATAGTTTTGTAGGGGAAAAAAAAACATTTGTAACACACTGCTACGCAGTTCAACCGCCAGGTGTGCGAGCCTTTTGACCTACACATGTGTGGATTTTGAAGTTGTTTTTTCGCCGTTGTTGGACTACATTATATGGGAAACAATAACCTAAGAATGAACAGTGGAAGGATTATGTGAATGTGTTTGTGTATGGGTATGTGTATGCATGTATATAAACACATAAATGTAAGAAACACTGTAGGATTTTTATGTGGAAAAAATTACCTTAAACAACAGGAAAGTTGATTATTTATAGAAAAAGGTTTTCACATAAAAATTCTGAAATTTTTCCGGCCTCGCGTTTAGTTTTATTATAAATAATATAAAATATCAGTGATGCGATTGAGTTCCGGATGAATCGCACACACGTAGAATACGCATGGAGAAGTTTTCCGTGTCATTATTTAAGGCGCATAATGAATCTGTTGGACGTATCGCATTGAAATTAGCATAAATGTTAGAATATTTACAAGGCAAGTGGCGTCCTAACTTCACGCTCAATTCATCGTTTATTAATTGTGCCTTTATTACAGAACTTTCGAGTATTATAAAATGGAGTGATGGAAATGTTGGTCTGGGCAGTTCTATGCCAAAACAATTTGGTGTTATTCTGCATCTCGTTTATGCACACTCGTGTAGTGTAAATATTTTTATGCTTCTTGTTTGGGGATCTCAGATCTGCATCTTTCAATCCAATATAGCCTGAATTTTAACTGAAATCCAATGAACTTCGGAAGTTTGTGTAAATTTTCACTCCTTGCGTCTGTAGTTGGCTGAATTGTAATTAATCTATCTTATTCGGAAAAATTATGTTGTAACCTCCTGAGTGCAAAACTATACTAAAAAAGTAGTCAGGTTCTCCTTATGAAAGTCTGCAGTGATATTGTAATAACGTATTTAATTAATATATCTAGCAGGAATCTGTAATAATTATGACTTCAAATACAAAATAAACCATGAAATCCGATGCATTAGGACTGTTTGTTTGTAAATGTGGGGAACCATTCAACCTTTAATATAGCGCAGATAATGTAAAAAATAATATGTTTTTTTGTTAGGGCACAACGACGATCTGAGCGTGATTCAGTTGTCATAACATTAAAATTTGAGACAAATGACATTCTTAACAAAGACAGAAAACGGTAAATGGACAATAACACTCTTAATGCGACAGATATACTTAATATAAAAACTACTTCCGAGGATAAAAACAAAAATATAAATAAAAAGAGTCATGTACGAACACAGCTCTACGCACACGCATTCCAATCACTCCTCTTATGTATTTACCAATCAGAAAAAAATGTTATATTACTTTTCTATAGCTTTTTGTAAGGATCAGAATCACCTAATTATCCATTAAATACAACCTTGAGTAATACCCATTTATTCTTACGGTAACCAAGTCATTACGGGAAAAAATCAAACATCTATGCGATGTATCGTTGTGCAATTTTTATGCGTCAAATTATAGTTGCAGAAAAGGAGTAACTGAAAATTATTTGGTATCCAATGTAGAAACTGACTATTTTGCTGTAAAAAATTCATTTTAATTTTGTAAAGAAATTTGAAAATTAAAAATTTAGCAAAAGAATATTTTTTAATGTGGCTGTTTCTCGCTTTACAGAAAATTTCTCACTTTTCAAGCACGTGTGCATATAAAACATAATTACTGAATGAGAACACTGACATTTGTGTGATAAATATCAGCAGCCGATATGACAAACATAAATAACATGAATTAATTTGTCAGAACAGTTAAAAAATATAAAACAAAAGAAAAAATTTAGTGTACAGATAACTTACACAAACATTTTTTCTTTTTACATTTATTTGACATTTATTCGTCAACAGAATAGTCAGCATGAAGTTACAAGTGTTCCTAAAAGATTTTTTTTTAATTTTTGGGTTTGAAAAACATTTTTCTTCCTTGTGTTTCCGGAGTATGTTAAACAGCTTGCTAGCTCAATACTTACGTTCTTTTAGTTGAATGTTTACAAGTGGCGCGAGTAAAAAAAATTACTTCTCAAGTAATACCTATGAAAAATTTGCATTTTTCTTAAATTAATTAACTAGGGACACAGAAACTAGAATTTTTGAGGAATAGCCTACACAGTTCTGGTTAATATATCCCAAGCATAATTCTTAAAGACCTCTTCCGCAGACGGAACACATTTTTAATATCAGTTAAGTTTCCTTAAAAAAAGCTATGTCATGTGTCATGGTGGACTTTAAATATGTAAATTAAACGATAAATGCTAAATACATATTAAAATATCAACTATAATACATTATGTAAAACAGTCAGGTAATTTTCGGCAAACTATACTAAACATAAGTTTTCCAGTTTTAATCATCAACATATAAACCCATAAACCCTGTGTTTATGGAGTCATTTATTTCATATTAACCACAGCAGGCAGTTAGGGTTAAAAGTCAACTGCTTTTTGTATTTTGTATATTAAGGATTTGTTGGTGCAAAGTGCCAACAGTGAATTTAATTATTTGAATATAGAATAGGCTAGTCGATTAACTTCTTCTGAATTGTCAGCAATTATCATATTGGTAATATATGTAAGTAAGATGGATACTGTACTCGAGTTAAAGCTGTCTGGCAAGTCATTTGTGTAAATGAGAAACAGCGTGAGTTCGTTAACTGAGTTTATCTTCCCAGGTTTACAATAAACAGTGATTAAATTAAAAATTACAGCTGACATTTGTACGCCATTGCAGAGCTATGCCCGAAGTAACTTTCTATTTTATATTTTTCTCCCATTGCAAGTATCTTTCAAAGAACATACAATAAAGGGTGTTTGCATTTTTCAATGCACGCATGTTATTGTTAATCATAAAGACATGAAAATATAACATTTATGTNATTCAAAGAACATACAATAAACAGTGTTTGCATTTTTCAATGCACGCATGTTATTGTTAATCATAAAGACATGAAAATATAACATTTATTTTTATTCTCTTATTTTATAAAACTTTATTTTTGAAGAAGCAACTCACGATTTTCATGTCAAACTGTTGGGTTAAACAGTACAAAAAAAATTCCCATTCGTTGATAATTGTCTGTCAAGAGCATTTAGGACAATATTAATTAATTGAGTGGTTTATTTATGAAACCATGCTGGAATTTTAATAGCCTTGAATTTTTTTTAATGGTGCATATGTTTATTTTATATTGATTTTTAAATTTATTTTTAAAATGGGATCAGTGAAGAAATATATTTGTATTTATTTACCAAATCCNCTTATTTTATAAAACTTTATTTTTGAAGAAGCAACTCACGATTTTCATGTCAAACTGTTGGGTTACACAGTACAAAAAAATTTCCCATTCGTTGATAATTGTCTGTCAAGAGCATTTAGGACAATATTAATTAATTGAGTGGTTTATTTATGAAACCATGCTGGAATTTTAATAGCCTTGCATTTTTTTTAAATGGTGCATATGTCTATTTTATATTGATTTTTAAATTTATTTTTAAAATGGGATCAGTGAAGAAATATATTTGTATTTATTTACCAAATCCCATTTGTTTCTTTGAGGAAATACATAATAGTTAAAAGCACCATTGCTTATGCGACTTAAAGAAACGCCAAGTTCAGAAGCGCACTTGTATATTGGTGTACTTATGGCAAAGTGTCTCCCAATTGATAGTGCCGTAACACAATGAGCTGCAGCGAGATAGTCTAGGGGTGCCACGAGATTCTGAGCGGATACAAAGAGCATTATTTACTACAAAATAATGAAAATAAACCAATGGAAGAAAGTTTTGATTAGTCTCCTTAACAAGGCAACACGTAAGTTATTTACGATCGGTCCGTTAGATGGAAAGCAGTAATTGGTTTCAAGACCGATCCGACAGATGGCGAAATAGTTGTCCCTAATTCGTGTCTTGTGGATGGTGTTATGATTTTTATATTTTGTCGATATTTATCCTTAACGGGGATATAGGGTCGTAACAAGTTATTGATAACAGTTATGTAATGAACACTATATAAAAGAGGTTTATTTAACGTTAACGTTGTACAACATTATAAATATGATTAAATATGAACGGGGAGAGCTATACTAATATACTGAAATATTAAATGATATTATTTTATAAAGATTTAACCACCCACGTTCTGAGTAAAGCCTAATTGGAGAGTCCCCACCCTGTTCATGATTCCGGAGGTTGATTAAGATGGCGCAAGTCGACGGCTGGACACGCCCATCTTCGGTGGTCTTCTCGTTCCAATGGCCCGACGACAAAAGACACCGCCAACGGACTACACTGCCCTATATCGGCTACGCTGCCCCCGTTTACTGGCCGGTGGAGGGGGTTTATGTGGTTTGCGATTTCATAACTAATTTCAGCGATCACGGCCCGTGTCCTGGATAAATAAGTGAAGGTGTGATCAGGCAGGCCGCTCAGTAAAGGGCCTGACCACAACTCGTAACAATTGTATGAATATTGCATTGTCGACAATTAGAGGTTAAAACAATTTTTTGTATAGTAAATATCAATTAAGTTGAGTCCCACAACAATTGCAAAATTAATTTTTAACGATATCACATTTTGATTGTCAAATTGTGCTAGTTAACTGATTTCCAACTAGTCTAATTTTATATACCTACGCCTATTTTATACTGTTTTATTTTTACTCTACATCGGTAATAGAGAGTAGAAATATTGACAAACTGAATTATTTTCAGTTTATTTCATATATTCTACTTTCAATTCAAAATAAAATACGTCAAACAAGTTTGATAATGAAAAATCTAACAAGGTTGCCCAATTTTAAAATCCCCTCCATAAGGATGCCGAAAGCATAAAAATGTTGGCAATCCCTGATTTAGGGAATAACAACCACTGTACACTGCATCATTTTAGTTTTAGACATTTCCTCATTTGATATTTTTTTCTGGCACATGAGACTATACGAATATCATAAGGGGGTATGCTGGTTTCTTTATAGTTTCAGTTTGGTTCATACGTTTACTACAAAAATTGTTATTTATCAGTGTGTATAGGTCTACAATATTGAAGTGCTATGAATTCAATACAACTTCCAGTTTATTTTCATTTGAAAGTATATAGTCCCTAACTTTTAGCTTACTTATTATAAATAGTTCTGATGTTCTTAGTAATCCCAGTAGAGTTTTAATTTTATCATTTAAAATTCGAACAAGACTACTGATGTATTTTTCCTTTTTCTGCTTCTATTCAGTCCTTGACTTTTAGTTTAGTCCTTGTGAATGATTCTAATGTTTACCCATTTCTTTTTTTGTATAGTAGCCCAAGTAGTTTTAATTTTGTTGTCTGGAATTGTAACTATTTTGCAGAAGGATTTCGTTTTTGCCACTTTTGTAACGTTTCTCAGATCTTCACAATAATTTTTGTACCTCGTAACGGTTTCAAGAATGTAAGTGATCTTGGAAGTTTTGTGCAGCTCTCGTTTAGGTTCACATTAAATTTGTATGCCTTTCGTCATCAACATTTTTTTCTTGGCTCCTTAATTAAACTAAATCATTTTCAAGGAAAGCAATGTTCATAAAGCATAAGAATCTAGTTTTAAAATGAGTTGGTTATTTTTTACAAACCCCAGTTTACACTGTGAAAAATTTCCGTACATTCACGGAAATGTTTATGAAAATGTACATTTGATATGTGGAAACGCAATACGTAACGACGAAGAACGGAGCTGACCTTCACAGATACAAAATACGGTGCGTCTCCCTATTTCGTTTTCACATTTGGAAATCGTGCCGGACGGTGCCGCTGGTCGGTGGTTTTTCTCGGGGATCTCGGGGATCGATCTCCCGTTTCCCCCGCCCTTTTATTCCGGCGCTGCTCCATACTCACCTCAATCACCCTCGTCGGCTCTCAAGACCTCGCTGTTAAGAGCCGCCCAAATCTCTTCACTCACTCACTCGCCCTATTTCCTTTAGCCCCTGGTTTCGGGAATGAGTTATGCCGAATTTCCACGAAGCTTGCTGGCCCACTGTGACCAGAATATGATCGTTTTCTGAGGCAGTTAGGATACTCACACCACTAAGACCTATTCCTTCAAACGTCAAAAGTAGCATCAGGCACCTGTAATAGTTAGCAACACTTCAAAAACTTTAAACCAAAGAAGTTATTTACAGTATGTTAAATGGTGAGTGGTAGCAGTTACAGACTCCAAAACTTTTCGATCCGTGTTTAAATATTGCTGTAGAGTAACATATTTTAACATTTTTTAAATTAATATTTCGTATACTGTGAAACTCCTGCATAACACAAAACTGAAGATTCATTTTAGTAATCTCTTTTATTTTAACCAGAAGTACAAAAAAACTAACTAACAAATCCGTGGAGAATTGCTTTGAATTGATGGAAAGTGAATTGATGGAAAGTTCTGTGAAATTTACGGAAAGTCTGTTATTGAAAAGAACAGGTGTCCGTAATTTTACGGAGACTTCTGGACAATTTTTACCAGCACTTTGACGTAAAGTGTCGGGTAATGTTTTAATCGGTTTAGTTGCACAGTAATAACAATAATTTTTCGTTGCTACCTAAGCTTATAGTTATATGTAAATGTTTGTAAGCTTCTAGAGGACTGTCTTGACATTTTAAAGTTATCTCTTTCAGCGTTTACATGGGCGAAAATTTCCGGGCAGAATATATCGTGACTCCGATAAACTAGCGCGCTGATTTTGGTCCCTAACGAAGGCTATTGTCTAGATCTGTCGACTTAAACCATAAAACCAAGTACTTATTAATTTNGCTGATTTTGGTCCCTAACGAAGGCTATTGTCTAGATCTGTCGACTTAAACCATAAAACCAAGTACTTATTAATTTCGTTACTTTCAGTTTATTCTTATATCTCGAAAAAAAATATTACTCTCTGACACAGACGTATTCACATCTCCCTGACACAACCACAACCCGATTAATTTTTTTAGGAACACGTTCTTATGGAGACATGTGTCACGAGAAATAAACTGCTGGTGAAGCAAACTGAAAAAGGTGGTCGGCCGCGGAAGGTGGGTCGTAAAGGCGGGAGGGAGGGGAGGGGAAAGTGCCACGGGGGCCAGCCACGNGCCACGTGAGGCGAGGCCACAGGAAGCTGCGCGCGTGTTCTCCGCTCACCTCTGACCTAAGGAAAACCTCCCCCCTGCCCCGAGCCTGTGTACCTGAGCGGAGGCAAGTGGGTTGCGGGGCCAATTAGCTGAACATCCCCGGGGCCTGCCCCGTCGTGTTGTGTTCGGCCTGACCCACTCGCTGCGTACGCCGTTTCTTCCGCGCCGCCGCAACACCGATTTTCTCTTCGCTAGGGCGGCTCCTGCGCCTCGGGCTAAACCTGCCACCCCCCGCACTCTTTCTCCTTCTCTATCCCACAAGGCAGTTTGCTAATGCCAGAGTCACTATAGCACGGCGAGTAAACAGTAAACACGGTAGGCCGACACGAAATCAAAGCATTACGTAAATTCATAAAATAATTTATTGTGTGCTATTCACGGTTTCTTCAAACTTTTTGAATCAAACCTTTGAAAAATCACCTCATGTATTATGTGTTTGGTTTTTTCCTTGATATGCAATGTTTCACAAGCGTTTTATACTTCTGTTAACATAAAACAACTTTTTTATAATTAAATATAACTTTTAATTAGATTTCATGTATTAATTATAATAATTAATTTTTTATTAATATTAATAAAACAGGGAGCAAATATGTGTGTTAGTTATGCTTAATGTTAAATAGTTCTTATGCAAAATGTTATTACATTGAGTGCCCACGAATGCAGTGCGTAGTCCCTTTGGTGTAATTTTATAGACTTGGCTAAGCTTTGTTTGCATGGGGCGGAGGAATAACCTGAGAGTAGAGCTTCAGCAGGCCTTCAGAAAAGTTGGAAGTAACCGTGAATGGACTATACCAAGTGATTCAAAACATCACCGACAACGCTTAGTATGTTGCTCAGGACGGCAAACCGACCATTTTTTAAGAGGAGACCCATGGATTGGATGCTGTGGAGCCTGTTCCATGGCCCCCACGGTCACCACATCTGACACCTTTCGACTCTTTTTTATAGGTACTGTGAGGGGTATGGTGTATGAGACTCCTTTACCAACAGACATCACGGGCGATATAGCCTCTCAAACCAACGGAAGAATAAAAGCACTTCGAAGAAGGAGCACTTTATACGAATAAACTTGAGCAAAATATTACAATTGTTCAATCATTTGCCTTGCATTCAGAAAATTATCACCAGTTATAGGCTGTTCACGGTAAAGAGAGCACTTTTGAGGCCCTGGTTACATTTCATTTCAGCAATATTTTAACATTTAACAGCCTTTTTTTTATAAATAAATATTGCCATGTAAGTAATAAACACAGTGTTTGTATTCCACCGCACTCGGGAGTTAACGTTTAAGGTAAAAATTAAATGCATGTATTCTCTTTAATTCCAAATGAGAGGGCTTTTAAAAGTTCTCACTTTACCGTGAATAGCCTATAGCAACTTTCATCATCATATCGCACTCTTTATGGGCTGTTCCGGTTAAACTGGACACTTTTGAAAACCTTGCTTAAGACCTACTTGTATGAACATCGAGTATTATTTCACCATATGTTGTGGCCGCGGTGGTGCAGCGACTAGTGTGCTCATCTCCCTCTCACCAAGGCAAACAAGGTTCGATCCCCGGTGAGGTTGCTCCCGGATTTACGCTCTGGGAATCGTGCCTGACGATGCCCTTGGTCAGCGGGTTTTCTCGGGATCTCCTGTTTCCCCCTCTCTTGCATTCCAGCGTTGCTCCATACCTTGTTTCACCCTCCTCCTCTCTCAATACTCCGATGCTAAGAGGAACCCAAACTTCTCCATTTCGTTTCACCGTATGTCAAATTATCATTGCCTTGGGCCTGATCACTTTATTCGTGCGTTGGTCAAGAGAAACTGAGGAATTATTAAAAGAGTAAATATTTTTTTAATTTGTTGAGTCTTGTATTTATATGTATTAAAAAAATAGAAACCAAAATTAATCAATTCAATTACATAACAGTTTTAATCCAATATGAAGTCGTGGAACTACTTTCGCTCCGTTGTTGCCAGCTTTACTGGGCGAATGCCACTCGGTGNGAGAAACTGAGGAATTATTAAAAGAGTAAATATTTTTTTAATTTGTTGAGTCTTGTATTTATATGTATTAAAAAAAATAGAAACCAAAATTAATCAATTCAATTACATAACAGTTTTAATCCAATATGAAGTGTCCAATAAGATATGAATGTGCAGGTAGAAGCAGTGACGTTTTACAAACGCTGATTTCAACATTTCTCAGTTAACCGTTAACAGTCAATAGTTGCGTTGATACTTACTGTAAAATAAAAAACCTTTCTTTCATTTTACGGAAAAGTGCTGGTAAAGAAAATTCTCCAAATCTCTCCGTAAAATTACGGACACATTGCTTTTTAAAAACTGTATTTCCGTAAATATCAGAGAACTTCCTTTGGATTCATGGAACACCTCCATAAATTTTCTAGGTAGTTTTCTGTACTTTCTGTTTAAAAAAAAAGAGGAAACGAAAAAATTGTGTAATTTTATTATGAAGTTGTTGATGCGTGACGAGTACATAGGATAGGAATTGCGCTGTATTCACACCCTGAGAATTATATGCGGGACAGTCCCGCCATATAAGGACACGCGGGGGCAGAACCGAAGCGAGAGAAAAACAGGAAAAGTCCCGAAAATTAGCTGATATAAGCCCTCGACGAAGGAAACAGGGTAACTCCTGCTGAGAATTACTGCTGACACAGCTGCCAGGAACCCCCGAGATGCTTGCCGCACCCCTCCCTCCACCTCCAGTTGGAGCGCGCGAGCAGCTGATGATACACAAAATCCTATACAAAAAACGCGCGAGTTACATGGGGGAAGTCCCTATTTCTCTCAACACAATCTGCTGACAGCCAATTTCAATATATCGGGAGATGGGTTAAATTCGGGAGCAGCGAAGAAACGAGAGCAGTTGTGATCATTCAGTCGTGGGCAGTCAGTCGTGGTAGTCGTTCGAGAGGAGTTGTTCAGCCGCGATGCAAGACAGAGAATGCAGTTAGGTGAGAGGCAGTTGTATCAACGGGCCGGAGTTCGGGCCCGGCCCAGCCAGTCAGTTGTAGTCAGTTGTTCGCAGTCAGTTATTCAACCGAGACATGAGTTGTTCGGCGGTACAGCCGCGAGACGAGATAGATGCAGCTGAAATGGGAGAAGCCGAATCAGACGACACAGGAGTAATCAGTCGTGTGACGAGAACAGTGCCAAGAATATGAGTAAATTCCTGGAAATGAGTGGTAGCCCCAGTCCGAGTGGTGCCATTCCCCGAGAAGGTGTAGCCGTGCACCGTATGGCGACGAGGCGAGCAGTCAGTCAGTGAGTCAATAGTAACATCACAGAGGAGAGAACCCAGGAACAGCCAAAACTTCATGTGTAAATTCCCGAGACAAACCCATTAAAAGTACCGAGAACTTATGAGTTCATTTCCGAAAACATAGTGGCAGTTTCCGCGGTGAGGATTGCAGAAACGCGATAGCCGGAAGCAGGATGACGAGGATTACACACTCTCCATCCAGGAACGCCAGCCAGGATCGCAGGGAAAGTACAAGTCACTGGAAAACCAATCCCGGACTTCAGAGAGAGACCGTCAAAGCCGCAGGAAAAAGCCAACTTAGTACAGCATGCCAACGAGAGCCAGTCCGAGGGCCTGAACGAGGGCTACCCAACTCACCATGCCTCAGCTACCAACGAAGACAACTCACCAAAAGCCGCAGTCACAGATAAATAGAGAAACGTCTCCCTTCAACAACCTTCCCCGATGCATAGTATTCACCCCACCAGCCCTTCAGGCTTACAACTATAGAGGGGCTCAGTCTTGCCAGTGTGTGTAAATAACTATGTGACCTTCTGATCAATAAAATCCTGGTGTGTTAAATAACGGAAAATACAAGTATTTGTTTACTCCTAATGCAACCACCTCAGGTGCCCTTAGTCTGCACCAATAAAATTTAACTATATAAACTACTGGCCACCACCCTGTATAACTCAGGTGGCCTAGTAGCGACAGTGTTCTACTGTGTATAAAAAGGACAATTATATAAGTTACTGAAAGTACTGATGAAACTTGCAAGTAAGGCTATTTGTGTAAAGAATTGGGCGAAAATCGGTTGAATTGCTTCATAAAAATTTTATTTTCGTATTTCGCACTATCTTACAAAACTTCCAACAAAAAGAGGCTCTGTATACGATTGATGTGTAATGCATATTGGAAGTAGAAATCTCGCTGACACCCCCTGCGATTTTATCCTCCCCAAGAGCACCTACAAGTTGACACAGGTTGCGGGACACGTGGATGGCCAGGACAGGTCAACCCAGAGGATGGATACTCAGTTACACATGTGAAGGTTGTGCCGAGCAAGAGCAGGCATATCGCCGCAGAACCCAGAAGGCGCTATGTAAATACGTAGGAAAGCTGGCGAAAATGCAGAGCCAAGCTAGAGTGGCGTCAACACACACCTCTAGTTCACAAGATAAAATGGCTAACAAGCTTGGAAGTGGTGCCACGAGCACTCCCCCCCTAACCAAACTGCTGGGCAACTGGGACACGCACTGTGGAAGGAGAGCTGACACAGTAAGTTTTAGGGTGCAGGTCACGCCTCCTTCGACCTTCAAGAACCATGGTGCATGTCTGAAGTGTTCTTTGTACTGCACTCTCCTCCCATCTCCCTCCCCCAACAAGAAAGACACGTGTAGGAACTTAGGGAGGGAGTCAAGAGAGAATATAAGCTAATTTACGTGAGAAGAGGGTTCAGGTCATGATCACCGTGCCGAGAGAATCAGTTGCGTCGAAAATCGCGAGAGGATGTCGGAAGGAGAGGAGAGCATCGAGGAGCGACCCCAGAGCAGCAGTCGAGGGGAGACGGCACCAAACCAAACGCAGGCATTTCCAAGGCCGCCCACATCGCCAGATCTCATCCAGCCGACACATACCAAGCACTACAAGCAGAGCTAAGTATAAAGTCGTCCAAAGTAGCCCCCCTCCCCCACGACATCGCCCACGGTTAATCCGAGTTATTTAAATAGAGTACCACACCTTGGAAGTGTTTCTGTATATTTAAAATCCTTATAGTCTGTGCCATCTAATATTAACTGGGGACCCTAGGACCTGCAGGTGGGGAATAGCGTCACGATGCTTCTAATGTATACTGTCACAAATTTTGGTAAAATGGTTTAATATATGTGGCAAACTTACCTAATTTATTTATGAAGCCGCCATTTTGAAAATCGTTGCCTGACCCACTTAAATCGTTAATGTTTACATGACCTTCTGTAGCATTCACGGTGTGCACAATTTGATGAAAATTTGGTGAACCGTTCCAGAAATATGGCGAAGTGGTAGTTTCTTTTCAACTGGCACTATTTTACAAATAAATTGGAAAAATTGTATCTCTGTGTGCATAATTTATGTTTCTAATGAATACTGTTAATGCACAAAATTTGGTTGAATTTTGTTGAAATTTTTTACATAAACAATATACTAAATTAATTACTTGTATTAACACCATTAAAAAAAGATCTGCCGCACTTCAAACATGTCAGTTTACATAACATAATGTAGCACTACCTGTGTGTAACATTTGATAGGAATCGGTTGATTGGTCCTCGAGAGATGGCAATAAAAAATCTCCGTAATTTTCATGTGATGATCCTCATAACTGGAGTACAAAAACTTATGTATTAACACATTCAATGAGTGAATACTGCCAGTCTACAAAGTTTAGTTAAAATAGATAACATAGTTTCGTAGATATAGCACACAAAACTAAAATGATTTTGTAGCCACCATTCTGAAAATAAGTTTGTCATACTTAAAAAGTACATATTTTTATATGGCCTACCACAGTACAACTTTTTCGCTAAATTCGGTAAGAATGAGTTGATTGTTTCCCGAGATATGAGATAAAAACTTTAATTTTTATTGGAGGGGCTATCTTACAAAATTACAGAGAAATGAGGCTCTGTATAGACAAACTATATGGTTGTAATAGGTAATGCCAGCACATATAGTTAAGTTAGAATAGGTTTCGTTAATAAAATATACCGACCTAAAATATTAATATAGCCACAATTTGGAAAATAAGTGCCTCACCTACATAAAACGCATTAGTTTTCACCACCTTCTGCAGCATTATTTGTTTACCAATTTTGGTAGGAATCTGTCCAATGCTTTTCGATGTATGACAAAAAAATTAATTTTGTTCGTGTGGCACTATCTTACAAAATGGAGGGCAAAATATTATCTGTGTACATACTTTAAATAGTTGTAATATCTACTGCCAACATACAAAGTTAAGTTGGAAATGAAAACACGATTTCGACGATATGGCATTGTAAGCTAAAATTGCTATATGGTCGTCATTTTGAGAATAAGTGTCTGACATGCTTAAAAAAAACCACTTATCATCTGCCTCGGTACGACTTGTTTGCCAAATTTGACAGGAATTTGTCAACTGTTTCCGAGATATGACATGAAAATTGTATTTATTCTCATGGCACTATTTTACATTATTGGCGGACAAAATATGCTCCATGTAGATACAGCTGGTAGTTGTAATATCTACTGCCAACGTACAAAGATAGGTTGGAAATTATAACATGGTTTTGACGATAAAGCATTTAAAGTTAAATAACCATATGACCGCCATTTTGAAAATAAGTATCTGGCATACTCAAAATATGCAATTTTTCATTATATTTCGCAGTACTACTTGTTTGCCAATTTTGAAAGGAATCGTCATTTGTTTTCCGAAATATGACATACATAGTTATTTTTTCAAGTAGCGCTATCTTACAAAATGGCGGCAAAAGGATGCTTCGCGTAGATACAGTTGATAGTTCTAATGTGTAGACCACTACCAGCATACAAAGTTAAGTTGGAATTGATTTCATCGCTTCGATGATATAGCATTCTAAGCTAAAATAACTATATTGCCGCCATTTTGAAAATTTGTATATGACATCTTAAAACATACCGTGTAACATCATATGCGTCCGAACTACTTGTTTTTTCAATTTGGTAGGTATCGTATAATTGGTTACCGAGATATGACATAAAAACATTATTTATTCGTATGAGCGCTATCTTAGAAAATGGCCGAGAAAGTAGTTTTGTGGTTTTATGTATGATGCTTGTAATAAATACTTTCAGCATACAAAATTTGGTCGAAATCGTTTAAATAGTATAGTAGATATACCAAATCTACATAAAATATATATGTGGACGCCATTTTGAAAATAAGCACCTAATAAAGTTCAATTACTTACGTTTACTTGGCCTATCGTAGTATCACTTACGTGCCAAATTGGTAGAGAATTGGTGTAATAGTTTCGAGATATAATATAAAATATTTATTTTTTAACTTGGCGCTAATTTACAAAATGGCTGACCAACAACAATATCCATTACCAAATTTTATGCTTACGAAATGATTTGCCAACATACAAAGTTTGGTTTATATGGATTGAATGGAATCCGAGATATGACATATCAACCACAATTTTAAAATGGCCGCCAATATGAAAGTAAGTGCCCGACGTGGTCGGAAACTATAAAAGTCAGGTATCCTGCCTATGTTTTATAGTGCACCAAGTTTAGTGGAATTAGGTTGAAACTTTTAAAAATTGAAAAAGGAGACACACACACGCTTAAACGCCAATACACACACACACACACACACACACAGACACACAGACAGGAAAATTATTTCATAAACCTTTCTTCCCTTCGGAAAGTAGGCTAAAAAGTCAGAATATATTATATACGAGCGAGTTTTGAACTCGACTCAAAGGTTCAAGAGACCACGACTCAAATAACCCCTAATGCTACATGTTAGGTAAAACCCATCAATAGGATGTTTCAATTTAATATCTGTTTTTAATAAATGCGTCAAGTGTAGAAACACTGTTTTTGTTGCAGCTTTTAATATATTTAATTGGCTAGATACAAAAAAAAATGTCACATTTTGAACCATACACAAATTGCACTGAATTTGAACGCAAGCCACTTTTGACTAAAATTTCAATTTTTATACAAAACTTTCATAAATCCTAAATGTNAATAAATGCGTCAAGTGTAGAAACACTGTTTTTGTTGCAGCTTTTAATATATTTAATTGGCTAGATACAAAAAAAATGTCACATTTTGAACCATACACAAATTGCACTGAATTTGAACGCAAGCCACTTTTGACTAAAATTTCAATTTTTATACAAAACTTTCATAAATCCTAAATTTTGCGAACAATTAAATATGGTTAATCAAAAGCGAAATTTGTAAAAATATTGTTACAAGTCACCAAAGGCGTATCTCNTTGCGAACAATTAAATATGGTTAATCAAAAGCGAAATTTGTAAAAATATTGTTACAAGTCACCAAAGGCGTATCTCGGTTTGTACGGAATGGAAGTATTGATTGAATCAAAAGAGCTGAATTAACTTTTTAACTAATTTATGATATTATAAAAATAAACACAATTATTTTTTACATATTTTACTACGAACTTATTTCTACAATTAACGCTTAATATTGCTATGAGTGAGCGCAATATTTAAACCCAGTGTCTATTATATTTACAGTGCTTATGACTGTCTTTATACCAGCCAAAGTCATGTAACATACGATCACAATGTCCATTGCCATAGATTGTCACCATCCCAAATGTCTGCCACTCACGGTCCAGCTGGTCAATCTCACTCTGTTACTCTCCCGATGTTCGCAGACTACACTCGCTGGTCACTGCGTCGTCGCACGTGGTCCAGATGGTGTCACACACCTGGCGCTAGAGGTCACCCACGACTCCAAATTCTCTACATAGAGGCATGCCGCCGCTTATATTCAGCTGACATGGCCTAGAAGGTTCTTTGCACACCGCGTCGCGCAGAGGAGGAGGTGGGGTGATGACCAAAAAATTCGCGCAGTAACTACTCAAGACATCCAATATTCCAAGGACTGAAGCGGCATCAGTCCCGATAGCCTTATCGCGGTACGTGTCAGTGTTACGCGGTGGGCTGTTTGTAACTCTGTGCGTGCATTTCCAGTTACCGGTGATGCTTTCGGAGCACTGCGCTTCGCACGCCGAGAGGAAGAGCGAGGGAAGGGACGTGGAGCGGCTGCATGTAACAATATAAATAAGTTTTCCAATATAAATAAAGTTAATGTTTCACACTTTAAAAACAATTATGTCACGTATTGCTTTATGAAAAATTAATCCTATTGAATGCAATTTTTTCATACCACGCAACGTTTGTTTGTGATAATGACCTGAGCAAGTTAGGGCTTAGGCAAGTCAGTTCTTCACAAAATTCAGATTTATTGCGAAGATACCTTTGAACACTATAACATTTTGTTGCGTAAGGCAGCCAGTTAATCAATAAATAGCGAACAGAATCTTATGTTTAAAAAAAATTGTTTGTATCTGTTACAAGTGTTTTGCACCTTAAAATTCCCTTATACGAATTTACAAATCTATTGTGGCCAAAATTAGGAGATTTTTGTCACCTATTAATGTTTTATTATATGCTAAAGATTTAGTGAGAACCAACACGGGCACAGCATTTACAAAATTTTTTAGTAAGTAACATTATTAAAGAATTTTAAAACAAACTCAAATTANACCAACACGGGCACAGCATTTACAAAATTTTTTAGTAAGTAACATTATTAAAGAATTTTAAAACAAACTCAAATTTAAAAAAAAACCTTTCTGTTAATTTGCAAGTTTATCTCCAGGTAATTAATAATTAATTATATAATTTTATACAAAATAAAATTCTAATACGTTTTTAACAAAAAAAAAAAAGATTTCACGTCTACGTAATACTTAACATATTAAAATATATGCAATAATTTAGGAATAAAAATATTAACGATGATAATAATTATGTAAATATGTTTACTTTCCTTAACGTTTTATTTCGTACAACAGTAATTGTACGGACATTTTAAAATAGTTATTATCCAGAGAGTGATTTATGACTACAAATATAATGTTGATGTTTTATTGTTTTGCATATTAAAAAATATCTCTCAGTAAGAGAATAAAATTTTAATTTGAGTATTGCTGAAGTGTCTAGAATAAATCATCTGACTGCTCTAAACCATCTGTTGCTCTCAGTCACCTTGTGAAGTGTTATTCTTTAATTCGTTATTGCCTTCATTTTAACAGTTGTTATTAAGAACAGAATAGTTACATATATAGACTCTTTTCGTGACACGTGGATACTGATTTTGCTTCAGTAAAAATGAAATGGAAACAGCAGTTATATTATCTTCACATTTTCAACAGGTCTAAATGCACAGAAATCAAAGTTTCATAAAGCAGAGTGGCGCAGTGGAAGCGTGCTGGGCCGATAACACAGAGGTCCGTGGACCGAAACTATGCTCTGCTACCGTTTATATTGTAAGGGCAACGTCAGTCAAACTTTCTCAACTTTTCAGAATTCGTATTTAAGTTGCCACCAATTCTTTTCAGCTTTAAACTGGCACGCATTACAAAATTGGGTACTTTCTATACATAGGCTTTAAACAATGCCTTTTATCCATTCTTAAAAAAAAGGATGCAATAGCTGCGTCTTCTATTTATATAAATGTTAGTTATCCTTTTGTCCGTGATTATTAGGTGGGGTTATTATTATCAAGTTATTTTATTTGGGTTAAGAAAATTGATTTTCAGTCGACAATAAATCTTGATTCAAGTTACTTTAGTTGCAAGTTCTGTGTGCAGCGCGAATGAGGGACTTGCCAGCCAACGGTCTGCCTATCCGAGCCTTCCCTCCGAGGCAGCCAGCCAGCGAACAGCGATCAGTCACGCGATTGAAAGACTGCGAGTCCAACATGAGACTGCGTGTTGCCGGGCTCGGGGAGGGGATATGTGACGTGTTTGGCACGCGCCTGCGTTACACAATCCACACCTAGCGGTGGCTAACACTTTCGTCAAGGTCGGGAATTTCCTTCCTTGTTGAGAAGCGCCTCGACGCTGAATTAAGTCTTTTCTAATCATGGGTAAATGTAACATATTCTAGAGAGGAATAGCGCAGGTATAAATATAGAAATTTATCACGCTGAGTTCTGGAGACTCCTGTGAATATCGTTGTCTAAAGTGTGTTTCTGGTGATTCAGCGATTAATGTCGGTTACTGGCAGCGCGAAGAGGGAGATCTGTGTGCCTGAAGTGACGTCGCACGTTGGTTCCGATAACTAAGCCGAGATGACAAAACTATTTCTTTACCTATAGTGGTTAAAAATATTGGTACATATCCTTGTGGTAATCAGTGCAAAAGATTATTTTTGAATGCTTTATATTATTATGGAAAAAATAATACAATTATAGGCTCTCGCAAAAAAAAACTTATAGTGATGAAACAAACACACACTTCTAATAACTGGAGGTTTCAGTGATCTGTGCATTTACTTAATTTTAATCATCATTGTTGTCATAATTTTCTTTACGCCATGGATCTTGGAGTAGTCTCAGTACATCAGGAGATACACTTTTCCTCTTCTTCTGATGTTCAACTTGAAGAATGTTTTGAATCGGATCCAAAGAAATTAATAACATGTACATCAAGTCCGTCATTGTATCAGATCTAGAAAATTTGCGGGTATGGTATTCCCTACCGTTCTTATAATCCTTATTCCGGGCTTCTTGCGATTCCTCGGACAACATTCTAACTGAAAGTAAGATTGATTTTATTAATCGTGTACCATGGATAAGTATCTTATGGACCCAGCTGTATACCATTTATATTTTTGGACGTACAATTCTGCTGTTCAAGAATAGTATTTTTCGAATTTTTCTATGTTTATACTATACCCACTGACGCCTCATCTACACCAGTAATATCTGACGCCAAAACTGGATCTTAGAAAAACCTTCGCGCGCTGTTGCCCTCACTTATCAGTTAAATAATTAAATTCACCAATTTATTTATACAGTCCAGTTTTTTAGATCACTCAAGAGTGTATCTATTGTGTTAGACTCTCGTGAACTCCTCACACCTCCGTGCTGTCTGTGATCCACTTAGGTTACAGTGTTTCCTCATATAGGCGGTTCACGGTTTATTAAGCACTTTTGAAATCAACCTTTGAAAAATGTTCCTGCCACTACCTGCACATATTTTGTGACTGCACTGACTGNATTAAGCACTTTTGAAATCAACCTTTGAAAAATGTTCCTGCCACTACCTGCACATATTTTGTGACTGCACTGACTGGCATGTGTCCAGTAAAGTTGGTAACGACGGAGGGACAGTAGTTTCGTGTCTTAGCGTTTAATTAAAAGGGTTAGGCAAACATTTGTGAATACTGAAGTTATTTCTTTTTATTTTTTGTTTTTCAAATGCTTATTAAATGTAAGAATTATCATATTTGTAAAGTTTTTACGTTCCTAATAATTGCATAGTTTCAATTGACTGTCGCATGAATAAAGCGATCTCACCCATGGCAATGTTACGTGCATACAGGTATATCTTAAGCAGGGNTCAATTGACTGTCGCATGAATAAAGTGATCTCACCCATGGCAATGTTACGTGCATACAGGTATATCTTAAGCAGGGCTTTCAAAAATGCTCAGTTTACTGAGAACAGCCTTTATTCATGGACGCAGAAGTCGTGGGGGTCTTGGGGTCCGCACCCACACTTGATTTATAAAGACCTCTACTGGAATTACGACGACACCCATGGACACCGACCATGGACCCGAATCATATTTATTCTGGAGTTCAGCGTTTACTGCAACATTCGTATCTTATCTTAAAATAGGAGTTCAATTAAGTTTAAATCATTACTTNCAATTGACTGTCGCATGAATAAAGCGATCTCACCCATGGCAATGTTACGTGCATACAGGTATATCTTAAGCAGGGTTTTCAAAAATGCTCAGTTTACTGAGAACAGCCTTTATTCATGGACGTAGAAGTCGTGGGGGTCTTGGGGTCCGCACCCACACTTGATTTATAAAGACCTCTACTGGAATTACGACGACACCCATGGACACCGACCATGGACCCGAATCATATTTAATCTGGAGTTCAGCGTTTACTGCAACATTCGTATCTTATCTTAAAATAGGAGTTCAATTAAGTTTAAATCATTACTTNTCTGGAGTTCAGCGTTTACTGCAACATTCGTATCTTATCTTAAAATAGGAGTTCAATTAAGTTTAAATCATTACTTATACTTCAATACTGAACATATTTAAATATATGCATTCCGGATGACTATGCAGACTACGAGGAGTACACTGCTATGGAAGGAAAAAATATCTTCCTGCCTGCCAGCACTATGACAATAATATGTGGTAGCCAATGAACGCACGGAGAATTAGGTAAATTCACACAGTGCGCCCTTTAAATTTGTTTTTTGCAAGAATTATGCAATATTTAATGAAACTTTTATATTCAGTAAAAAATTTTTGTTATTAATTAAAGTTGTTAACTAGCCCAATTTACTTCTAATTTGGGAACAACATTTTGAAAACATATCTATACGCTGTAATGCAATTGAAATGGAGTGATTTTAATAGTGATAATGCAGGATCAGTGGCAATGAACTATTAATTATTCCCTAACTCTTATAGCATGTGTAATAAAAGTACCAGTAGTCTACCATAAAAAAATTTACTGGAATCAATAAAGCTTATTCTGTTTCCTAACAAAATTAATTAATAACAAGTTTGGAATAAAATTTAAGCAAGCGAAGCCTTCTTCACTCACTAATGTGTGTGGGCGTAGAAGCCGATAAAAAGGGAGGGGTAAGAGTTATAGTGATAAAGTTTATTTTAAATGTGGATCCTAGCCGTAAACATATGGTTTCTACGCCCTTGCTATTTGTGCTCAGCACTGTAGAAAAATTATCTTCAATATTTATAACTGATAAACTTCTTTGAGCGTAGATGTTATGTTAATCTCAAAATAAATGCAAATGTGGTGACTAAAATCACGTCAAGTGACAAGTAACCTAGTAATAATGCTTTCACCACGCACTTTTCTGGCAACGTATTTTCTTTTTTGGTAATCTCCTGAACGATTGGCGTGATAGTCTAGTAGTTTTAATTGCAGTTCATCTTATGGTTTTGTTTGCACTAACGTTTAAAATTACGCCAGACTCATTTTACACCGATTTTCTGAACTTATTAGCAAGGTAGGTATGACGCAGAGAACTAAAGGGTTGTTTCAAATCATTGAGAGAATCGTATCTTTTGTTTTAAAAGAAAACATCGTCGCTTAATTGCTGATTCTGGTTGTTAAAAAGCAATAAACTTCCCTAATCCGTATCAGTGACGATAATAAATAAAATAAATATCAAGTAGTTGTAACGGTTATTTCACCATATTTTATCCTGAACTATTACTGACGTGGTTATACTTACAGACAAATCTCGATATCGGTTACACGGAAGGCATCTGAAAGGCGTTTCCTTGTTAAGGCCGAAAAAATAAAAAGCGACGACATCGTATATCGAAAGATCTAAACGCGCAGTCGAGCTTGCTGGCTCGCGTCTCGACGACTTTCTGAGTCGTTTGACGTCGTTAACCTCTCTCTCTCTCTCTCTCTAAGAGAGAGAGAGAAAGAAAGAAAGAGAGATAGAGTGAGAGAAAGAAGAAGAAAATAATCGTCACTCCAGTTGCGGCTTTTTGTGCAGGGCGGTGCGCTGACCAATTTACGGCGCTGCCACTTCTGGGGTCAGTTTCCCACAATTCTCTTGCCTCCGGTGCAGAGTTTTTATCCCTCCTCCCTCTTCGATATACCCGGCTTTCATCGACATCAGAGTTGCCAACTTGGCGATTTTCCCACCAGATCTGGTGATTACAGAAGTTGGTCTGGTAATCAAATTTCATATTTACGACAGTTCGAAAAAAGTTTGTAATTTAAAAAAATGTACGTGGTGGCAGATTTGGGGATTTGAAAGACGCTTGAAGATTTTTTTTATTGGCAGATTACCACACTTTTGGGTTTTCAAGATAGCTCATTTCTCCAGAATATACGATGTAGGCCTACTCCTGGAAAGAGCATGGAAATATCATGAGATGCATATTACATGTTTTATTGCACGTAATTATCTCTTTATAGAAAGTCTTGCGGGCGCTCTCTTGTTGAAATAACGATACGTACTGTTTGGCCCCCGTCGTATGCGAAGTATTGGGAACATTTACAATCGTTAAGTACTTGAAGTAACCATGTGTACAGCTTGAGAATACTGCGCGTGTGAACGTATGTCTACCGAATATATTACCAAAAATATTTCAAACTTGTTTTATTATTAATATTTAATTTTTAAAGTTTTATTTGTATACATTGTGGCAAGCAACAGTAACGAGCAAATAATAATACACCAAGCTGCGAAAACCATATTTTTTGTATTTTGTCCATATTTAATATGAAGTAATCCCGAGGTTACAATCTGGTGATTTTATAATAATTTTCGTATACTGATTTAGAGATTTTCTTTTAAAAACGTTGGCAACTCTGGTCGTCGTGGCGACGGCAGGTTGTTGACGCCGTCGTTGTCCGGAGTCTCTGCTTCCTTTCCCAACACCCCTTCCCCTGGCCACATCCAGCTGCAAGCCACGCTCGTGGCCTGACAGCTCGAACCAGCTGACACTTTCATTACCCCTCCCTCCCTCGCTCATTGGGTGATCTTCCTTAACCCTTTCAGCCCTAGAATACCTTCCAACTTTAATGTCATGCAGACCTAAGAATGTTTTTTCCCCATTTATCGGAATGAAACTTATTAAATACATTTAACAATTAATTAAATGACCAAAAATCATGGTAAATATATATTTTTTAATAATAACTTTTCTTATAGTACTACCCACACAACTATATATGCTCGGACGAAGTACAATTAATGTAGACTATTCTGTATAACTGAAAAATGTAATGAAATGCTAATTACGAACAGCACATTACTCAGATCATATACTTGTATGTTAGATGCTATCAAATCCTTTTTCTGCATAATATTCTAGTGCAGCTTAATTATATAACTAAATTATTACAGAGTAAAATAAATAATTTTAAAACATACAGTAAGATTGTTATGCATTCACATATCAAAATGAAACATCTTGAAACAGTTTTTGTCCTTGGTTCGATACAAGCATACCTGGCATTCTCACATTCTGTTCGACTTCTGGAAGTGCACCCCTTCCGACAGCAAATTTGTGAGCAAGACAATTTGTCAATCACTGACCAGTGATCAAAACCATCTTTCCGTTTGTCCTCGTACGGAATAGGTGTTCTCCAGTTCTGTGGTTTTGCCTTCTTTGGTGGAGCATCCTCTTCATTTCCGTCTTCTGTGTACCTTCGTTTGGTTGGTTTAGATGTCAGTGCCTAGGAAAAATACACTCTGAAGCGTAATAAATTAATCACCTTGTTGCTAGGAATCAAAGATTTTCTTCTGTCCTCACGATATTCCATCCAAGCATTCACAACTGCGAAGTCCAAGAAATGAAAAATTACCCACAGAGTCCATTTCTTGGTTCTTATCCAAATTCTGTTCTGTTCCACCATTTGATTCAACAAATCCCCCCTCCCCTTCCCATATTTTGGTCGTAGACGTGAATAATAGCTGGACACTGAATTGATGTGCATTTCGTTGCCTTCAAGCCCCATCTATTGACCGAATAGTTGCATTTTTTCCAGTGGCAGATGATACAAGTGTTACGCATTTGGAGTCTTTCAATTTCACAGCTGTAAGATCATCATCATCGGTTGTCTGTCCCACTACATCACCTCTTTTCTTTCGAATATCCGATAGGAATGTAACATTTCTCAAGTGGTTCTCCGTAATTGTAGCCGTTGTAAACATGTTTTGTGGCAACTGCTTCCTCAGCAAAAGCACAGTAGTGCAGTACTTATCGAAGTACAAAACACTTCCTCTAGGTACAGTTTTCTGCAGACGAATAATGACTGCTGGCCCCAAACCAAGCGTTCTGTCTAGTGGTGTGCCCCGTCCTTGATACGCGACGAAGTCCAACATCGGTCCATTCGCTGTAGTCAAAATAAAGTTTTTCAGTCCCCACGGGCGAGGTTTGCTTGGTACATAATTTTTCATGCTGCGCCGCCCAGTAAATGGTATTATCTGCTCATTTATGGAATAATTACCAAACATTCGTTCAATCTGAAGGCATTTATTTCTAACTGCAGGTGGCATTGGCTGAACTTTCCACAGATTTGATTCATAATGTTGTGGTGGGGGATGCTGTGTGTCGACTAAAAGTAGGCAGTTCTTTATTTCTAAGAACTTGTCTCGTATCATTGTCTCAGAAATCACGTCAAGCAATATACCTNTCATTGTCTCAGAAATCACGTCAAGCAATATACCTGACTGCCAGTACATTCGTAAACTTGGGTACAAAATTGTGCCTAGAATTAAATTCATTCCAAATACCTTTTCATGTCACTACTAGATAGCTGCATTTCGTAGCCTTATTTTTTTTAGCAAGACAGTACATTGACTTGTACTTGGCCGCATTTTCAAAAAACCGAAGTGAGAAATATCTCGCGAAGTACTCAAGAGGTGTAAGAATACATGGACGCTCATTAAATTGTCTGCAATCAACTGTTGCAGAAATATAATTCTTGGTGAATGTTTTGTTACACCGCACTATGGGACGGTTAGCTATGTTAACACTGACCCTTGCTTCAAATTGTTGAATAATTGTCCCATCGGTACTATTCGCTGTAACATTGTTTACGCTGTCTGTTGGTTCAGTTGGTTGAATATTTTGTGTGTCAAGATGTACGCTGTCTAATATTTCATGAATAACTTATTCAACTACACGACACAGCTACGTCCACTGGTTCAGAAGAATTACACACAGAAAAACTACCTGTATTTTTTTTTTTTTGCTGCAAATGGATTGTAACAATATTCAGGTTAAGATTCCGAAGAACTCTCAGGAAAAATGCTATATTTCGTTCTTGATTGTGTGTCATTCTCTTATTCGCTGAGTTCGTCCAGTTCAGAATCCCCTGCCGCTGCGTCATTTTGGATAAAACTGGAGAGAGAAATGGTATCCAAACCCATTCTCGCCACATATAAATTCCTGAAGGTATACAAGTACCCACACAATCGATGTGACTAGGTCTGACGCACAAAACGCATTCGTAATTACACGAAAAAAAAAATTCTTCAACTTGAAATGAACGATTGTGCGGGTACGGATTACAAGTATACCCACACAATTGTGTGGACACGGGTTGGAAGGGATATGGGGTCGGCTTCACCTATTATGCAGAGATTGTTGGTTTTTGTGCCATAATTTCAGTTTCAGAGGTATTATTGGAAATGTTTGATTATGTAAAATTTACAATTAACTAGTTTTTTTAATACTTTTGTATCTAATTTTCACTGTGTGTTATTTCCTGCTAGCAAAAATGCAGAAACTTATTAATAAAATATAAATATGTTCCTGACTTTTTGCAACAAACAGATAGCACACAATTAACACCAAAAGTTACTGATAACTAATGAGCCTAATTTCCTCTACATGGGTGCAAATAAATTTTTGTGAAATTCTTGAAAGCCTAGATGGTAGGTAGCCGTTGACGTCTCATTGACAACAATTCCATTAGAGATGAAACCAGTAACATGTGAAACAGTACATAGACAATTAAAATACACGAGTGACTTACCTGAGATTCGAATTCAGAAAAACTCGTAAACTTAATCTAGTTTGCAATCAACTGCATCTCAGAGGTAGGATTCTAATCATCAACTTCGAATGTAATCAGTGTAATGTTTCGAATGATAGAGTTCACTAAACTGAAATATTTACTTAGCCATCATTTTGAAAATAAGTGTGTCTGATCCACTAAAATAAATAAGTTTACATGGCCTACCATAACTCTACTTGTGTGAAAAATTTGATGGAAATCGGTTGATTGGTCTCCGAGATATGGCATGAAAACCTTATTTTCTTAAATAGGGCTATCTTACAAAATTGTTTAAAAAGAGGCTCTGTATACAACGTTTGTAATAGCTGCCATTTTTAAAAACAATGTCTGACCCCATTTAAATCATGTAACTTTACTTGGCCTTCTGTAGGTGTGAAAAATGTTGTGTAAATTAGTCGAATTATTCAGCAAATATGACGGAATGTTCAGTCTACTCACCTGATACTACTTTGCAAAAAATTCGGTAAAGGAGGATCTCTGTATGCATATCGGTTGATTGGTCCTCGAGATATGGTAAAAAACCTCCGTTGATCATGTGACGATCTTCATAAAAGGAATGCAAAAAGTTGATATATTATCACATTAGATTATTGCCATAGATACAATATACAAAGTTAAATTTAAATATGCTACATAGTTTCGTAGATATAACACATTAAGTTAAATGTTTTGTATACGCGCTATTCAGAAAATAAGAGACTTGCATACTTAAAACATATAAAGCAATATTGCCAACCACAGTACAACTTCTTCGCCAAATTTGAAAGAAATTGGTTGATTTTTTCCCGAGTTACGTCATAATAACTATATTTCTTCATGTGGGGCTATCTTACAAAATGGCTGAGAAATGAGGCTCTGCATAAAATATTTCTATACTTCTACTTTCTATATTTCTACTGATACTGTTGGCATACAAAGTTAAGTTGAAATTTGTTTTGCAGTTTCATAGAAACGAAGTTTGGAGCTAAAATGTTTATATGGCCGCCATTTTAAAAATATAGTTGTCTGACTCTCTCAAAATTTATGAGTTTACATAGCAGCCATAGTGCTAACTTTTTTCCAAATTTGGTAGAAATCGGTTGTTTATCGGAGATAACATAATTTTAATTTGTCAAGTGATACTATTTTACAAAATGGCTAAAAAAAATTGAGATTTTGTTTGTACACATTTGATAGTTGTAATATATACAGCCATCATACAAAATTTCATTGGAATTAATTACATGGTTTCGACGATATAACATACAAAACTAAAATAACTATATGGCAGCCATTTTGAAAATAAGTATCTGACATTCCTAAAACATATCAGTTAACATTACCTACCGCAGTACTACTTGTTTTCCATATTTGGTAGGAATCGGTCAATTGTTTTCAGAGATATGACATAAAAATTGTGTTTATTCGTGTGGCACTATCTTACAAAATGGAAGACAAAAGCAACTCGTGTAGACACATTTGATATTTGTTATATATACTTACTTCCAGCATACAAAGTTAAGTTGGAATTTATTAAATATTCTCGAAGGTATAGCATACCATGTTAAAATAGCTAGATGGCTACCATTTTGAAAATAAGTTTCAGACATACTTGAAACATATTTTTACATATCAACTGTGGCAATACTACCTAATTGCCAAATTTGTTAGGAATTTGTCAACTTTTTCTCGAGAAATTATACAAAAGCCTGATTAATTAATGTAACTCTACCTTACAAAATATGTTACAAAGGTTTTTGATTTTCGGCTCATTTAATGTTTGTAATAGATACTATTATCGTACAAAATTTGGTTCAAATTAGTTACGTGGTATGGTAGTATACCTAATATATATAAAGTATTTTTATAGCCCCCATTTTGACGATAAGTGTGCTTATAAAGTTTAATTACTTGTGTTTACCTGGTATATCATAGTTTTTCTTAAGTGCCAAAAGTGGCAGAAATTTGTTAATTATATTTCAAGATATAATGTAAACGATTTATTTTTACATGCAGCGCTATCTTTCAATATGGCTAATAAAAGTGGTAGTTGTTTAGCTTATACGATGTTTGTAATACATACTCTCAGCGTACAAAATTTGGTTGAAATTTGTTAAATGGTTTGGTAGTTATACCAAATAAACATAAAATATTTGTATGGCCGCCATTTTGAAAATAAGTTCCTAATAAAGTTAATTTAGTTGTATTTACTTGGCCTATCATAGTATTACTAACTTGCCAAATTTGAAGAAAATTGGTTGAGTAGTTTTCGAGATACAACACAAAAGCTTTATTTTTTCATGTGGTGCTATCTTCTAAAATAGCAAACAAAAGTTGTTGATGTTCTTTGGCTTATAAGATGCTTGTAATATATACTATCAGCGTACAAAATTCCAAATTTGGTTGAATTTGGTTAAACGGTATGTTAGTAATACCAAATCAACCTAAAATATTTGTATGGCTACCATTTTGAAAAAAAGTCCCTTATTATGTTTAATTACATACGTTTACCTGGCCAATTATAGAATTACTTACGTGCCAAATTGGGTGAAAATAGGCTGAGTAGATTTCGAGATATAACGTAAAAACGTNCGGTATGTTAGTAATACCAAATCAACCTAAAATATTTGTATGGCTACCATTTTGAAAAAAAGTCCCTTATTATGTTCAATTACATACGTTTACCTGGCCAATTATAGAATTACTTACGTGCCAAATTGGGTGAAAATAGGCTGAGTAGATTTCGAGATATAACGTAAAAACGTTTTTTTTTTTCATGTGACGCTATCTTCCAAAATGGCTCACCCACAACATTCACATCTGAATTTAATTCTTACTACTTGCGCTGTCAGTATATAAAATTTTGACGCCTGCGGCGTCCCTATATTTTATTCGTCCGTACCACGCTCTAACGAAGCTCGCAGACGAACGACATCAATCAGGATTTAGGGCCTGGCAGCCGTGACGAAGGGAACGGCGCCAGATCGGCCCTACAAGACGACCATTTGCATGGGAAGGCGGACATGCGGGAGAATAGCGTCACGGTGTGGAATCAGGTGACAGCGGGAAGAACACGAAGGCAGCGGCCAGGGGGAGATCCCGAAGTATTCCCACAACGCCGAACAAACAACAAACCTCCAGCTAGAATAGAAGGGCAGACGCCAGACTCCGCGAGCAGGCAGGAACGGCGAGACGTATTTATGACCTCGCCAGGCTGTGCTTTGTCCCAGGCTTTCGACCACAATAAAAACCGAGAGAGCGTTTGGACGAACGCAACGAGAGGCCCCTTTCAATTATTTCCGCACGGACAGAACGGAGTGCTGAAACTGGTAAACCAGAACAAAACAGCAGACGCTGGACCCAAGTATGGAGCTGGAGTACACGCCCGCGGTTGATTACCCAGGGGGGCGGTCCGCGGCTACCTGGAGAAACCGGGGCAGTTTAATATGGCAATGAGGGCCTACAAAACCGGAGGAGTCCGAGGAAACATGGCAGTCGGCCGACGAGATTCCGGGAGGGAGGAGTGATTCCGCAGGAGACGAGAACGGCAGCCAGCCGCCATCAGACGCAGAGTCCTGCGTCGACCCGAGAAGGAGGGACGTCGAGACGAGTCACCGAGGCGCCCGTGACAGGACGAGAGCAGTTCCAGCTCACCGGACCTCATCTGCAAGAACAACTACCAGCACAGCAAGCCAGATAAGTACAGTCATCCAGCGAGTGTGAAGGACCTTTAGTAGTTATCCCGCAGTGTGAAGGATCTTTTAGAATCATCCAACAAGTGCGACGAAGATCCCCCACCCCCCCTTTTACGACGCGAATTGTACGGAGCATACGTAGAAAAGGGAGGGAGTTGTCTCAAGGGCTCATGTATCAATTCACATGTTCATGCAACAATAAAACCTCGATTTGTGAAATATGAATTATCCTGTATTCATTCATTAGTGAATTGGACCATTAAACAACAGTGTCGAAGCATTCCTACGCCCGATCACTGAGGACTAGTATTAAGTGTTGGCGCCTCACGCCACAGAACAGATTACAACACCTACGTCCAAACCTCAGCTTTGGCAGGTGTCAATTTGATTTAAATCGGTTGAATAGTTTTCGAGATTAACATATACCTCTAAATTTTAAAATGACCACCATTTTGAAAGTTAGAATCCGGCGTGGTCTAAAACTATAAAAGTCAGGTGTCCTTACTTAGTACTATATGTGTACCGAGTATGGGGAAATTCGGTTCCCGCGTTCAAAAATTGAAGAGGGGGACACACTCATGCATATACACACACAGTTTCACACACCTACACACAGTTAGGAAAGCGATCTCATAAGCTTTTATTTCCTTCGGGAAGTAGGGTAATAACATGTTTAAAAAAGATGATTATATAACAGTTTCTAGAAGTTAAGTTTAGTAATTATAACAATTTTATACCTACTTTAATTTACGGTTTCAGGTATTTCACATCGGAAATATTATTACACGTGCTGTACTAAAATCGGCACGACACTTATTTAGTTGTCACAAACCACGAGTTGTGGGCTTCATATTTGGATATTGTAATATGAATCATACAAAACCTATATCAATAACACGGGTGACGTATCAGTTACCCACAGGGAAGATCATTGGGCACTGCGACTTGCAGTGAATAATGCCAGCTAACATAACATTAATGTACGTTATATATTATACCGAGTTGTGTAAACAGTGTTTGAATGTGATAAACAAATATGTTATTTGCCAAAATGTAAAATATAGGAAAACAAAACGTTATAATAAAACAGTTTGAAATTTCCATCTTGTAATTCTAAACTTGAAATCAAAAGGAGAGATACAGAACGATGTGTTTCGATTTAGATGTAGTGACATATTTATAAGTACAAGTTTGAATAAAACAGTAAATAATTCAGCAGATGTCAGGGATTTTTTATCGTTCTAAAATCATGTCAAAACCAAAAACAATATATAAATGCTGAAATACCGCTAAAAGACGAAAAATATATATTTATAAATTAATTGCAAGCTATATAAGGTGCACATCAACTACCAAGAGGCAGTTCTGTTGAATAACATATATTATCAGACTAGTAGAAGACAGAATTAATAAAATCATCCAAATTTACGATAGAATTTTCAATTTATCTGATAATTAATATGGATGTTTATTAATTGCAGAGGTGGATATTTTTTTAAGAATTATATTATAAAATTGAGGATTACACGATGTTGCCTGAACATTAAATACCAAATTATTACAAACCGCCCAGTTATGGATATTAACTAATGTTTAATTGAAATGGAAATATACCAAAATACATGAGATTAGTTAATACATAAATAGCTGAGAAGTTATGTCATTGATTATAAAATGTTAAAATTTTTTAGAAACTACAGAGTACTATAAAAATATATATAAGTTTTAAAAACAAAGTATAGCAAAAACCATTCATAAAAAACTATTACATCAACAAGCAAATAAATAGTTAGAAAAGTTATTTCAAAAATTTGTCAAAAATGTAGTTTATTTTGATCAAGTGGAATATGGAAAGAGAAAAGTGCTGTAAAATTAAAAATAATTGTAAAATGTAGTAATTACAAAAATTAATACATAGGTTCTCCAATATATTAATATGATCATTTACTATATACATAGAGGAAATAAAAATTTATATTAAATAAATCTCTTTATGGTAGACCATTGTAATTTAATTATCGAAATTATTAATATAAGTTATACTGTCACTATACTACATTAAGAATATGGCAAAAAAAAGAATATTATTATGAATTTATAGTGATTCATTAATTTTTTATATCGAAACAAAAAATTTTAAAATATATGTTAAAATAATTAGCAACACTTAAATACACCATATTATAAAAATTATGAGATTCCTGAAAAAATTTCTAGTTTATTTAAAGATGAGTATTTAAGTATTCCATTAAAAAAATTCGTTGGATTAAAATCAAATATGCATGATTTACGAAAAAAAAAAAAAAAAAAAAAAAAAAAAAAAAAAAAGTTGTGCAAATTTATAAAGTGATGTAATATAGGGCAAATGGCATTTGAAATGTATAGAAGTTTTTAACTAAATTGTGAAATTACTACACAAACAGTATATGAATATCATAGCTCGCTAAAGATTTTGTTTCTGTGAATATTTAAATTGATTTAATCCATTGCCGAAAATAAGCTTAAGAACAAATTAAAGAAATAAAAAATCTAATGGATCCGAGAAAATGGGGGGAAAAAAAAAAAACTGGGAACTATAGAAGAATCTAACAGTCAACATAATATTGAACAAGTGAAAGGCAACAACAAACTCTACAAAAAAATTGCGGACAGAAACCACAACGAACACAGTCAATAAAAGGTTATTTCCTGTTCGGAGTTTAAGAAACCGGTTCATTATTTATGGCCCTGGCTGACGATGTATTTCAAGCAATTAATTTAGTATACTTTAAGAGAAGAAAAAGAGGGTTCGCTTCTGATTCACTTTCCATTACCCAACTTGGTCGCAGTTAGAACACAAAACGTAATTTACGTAACTAATTAGCCAGCTTCTATCTGCGATAGTAAATTTAAGCATTTTTATTGTAGTGCTCGGTGCGTCAGAGAAAAGGTTGGTTTACATCAAACACAAACAGTATGGGGCAGAACAATTTTTATTTTTATTCCTCTATGTTAATATAATTAGTACAGCTGTTCGAGTAATCTAAATCAGTCGTTGCCATTCCACTTAACTCATTATGTGATTTTCGGATTTATGTTACACATAGACTAATACTGAAACTGACGTCGATTAGTGAATATATATTTTCATATCTAAGTATGCGAAATTAATGTGTCATACTGCAATTCGTAATTTTTATATCATATAAAAAAATAATTCACTTTTGTTCAAGATTGTAGTAACACGTAACTGAAAAGGGCGTTCATATCATAAACAAACCTAACCATTTATGTCTAATATTTCCTCACTGCGTATATTAATTATGCTTTTATAGAGAAGATGATTTTAATTTAGAAATAGTCTGCGATAAAATGTTTGCAACTTTTAAGATGCTTCATAGTCGAGACCACTAACGTCTCTACAGGTAGACAAAGGCGACAAAAGCTCTTTACAACATTCACATGTTTCAGTTCCTGTTACTCTCTATCTAGAGAATGCTATCTTGTCTACATTCTCAGAACTATAATGCAAAAACTGTTTTGTTGTGGTGACCAAAAAAATGTTGCTGGTGGCCGGAAAATTATTTTGTCAATATAGGCATCTCAAAATACAGAATGAGTATAAAAGAATACCCCAACTTTGAAAGTTTTAATATTATAGACCTTCAAAGTTGGGGTATTCTTTTATACTCAGCCTGTATTTTGTGGCACGAACAAAATTTTTTTTTTCATTCAAGTAATTAGTCGAAACTACAAAATGACGTTTGTGGTCACCAATAATTTAAGTGTGTTTATAAGCAAAAATTTGTTATTTAGTCGCAGAAAAAAATGTTACGATGACAGCAACAACACTGATTAGCGAGGCCCACAAAAATGTTTTGCAGATTGTGGTCTGTTGTAGGTAGTTATGATCTAAAAACCGTTAATATCTAAATTCAACTTCTTCAGAAGTGGGATGTGAATCTTGGACCATTCAAATGCGAGCTCAGCGTGTTACCATGGCGCCCACCTTTCTCGACGTTTAAGTGTTTTCTTGAGCATGAAGATAACACAAATTTAATAAGTGATGAGGCAGACACATTTTTCGTCTTCAGCGCATGTACCTCACATTGACCTATACCACACCAATTCAACTGTCTTAAGTCACGTGGTCAACGGTGATGAACGTGTTTGTATATATCCTCATTTTCAAAAGTTTAACCATTTATATATGAACAAAATGGTTGTACTAATTTGAATTTAATCAAATTGCATAAAAACTTGGTTAGAGGAAATATACAAATATTAGAAAGCACTTGTTTACACAAGAGGTTTTCTGACTTCAAATCCTATCCACGTCGTTTATGATAGTCGTATTGGCAGAAAAGCCGTTTAAAGTTGGGTCACGTGGAGTGGTTTTGCGCAGCTAGCGTGATCGTTCTACCCCATATTCACTGTACGTGTGAAAGTTGTGTGTACAGAATTTTATTTTTGGAGGGGTTGAACCTCGATTTCTGAAGTGAGCTCTTTGCTTCACAATTGGACAAACACCCCTGCCCAAGGGGCCGCGGTGGTGTAGTGTTGCACTACTCGCCTCTCACCCAGGCGAACCCGGGTGCGATTCCCGACGGTGTCGCCCCCGGATTTTCGCATGCGGGAATCTTGCTGGACGGCGGGTTTTCTAGGGAATTTCCCGTTTCCCCCCGGCCCTGCATTCCGGTGCCGCTCCATACTCACCTCGCTTCACCCTCGTCGGCTCTCAAGACCTCGATGTTAAGATCCGCCTAAGCCTCTTCACTCACCCACTCACTCTCTCACGTCTTCCCAATGTAATACGTATTTTAATTTCGAGTGCACACACTCAACGGAAATTTATTGTACTTTTAACTTTCCAACTAATTTTTTACAATTTTTAAATATTTATTTGTATTTTGACAATTTTTGAGGGGCTACAGCCCTTTCAGCTCCCCCCTTGCGTACGCCAACGACGTGTGAACCAGGGCAGTGTCCCAAAACTGCATAGTAATTACCATGAGCATCTTGCTAGTGTAAAACTTTTACACGCATTATTCCAGCGCGTATCGAAGGGTCAACTGAAAATGGCGGGAAGTTCAGTAAAACTGAACAAACTGAAAGGAAATGTGAATATTCTGGTTACATACACTAACGGGAAAATTATAAATGACGAGTGACAAGATTCGAATTGTTATTTAAAAGTTACATTGTATAAAGGTTGCATTTTTAGATATTATGTTTATTATATATTTATGGCAAGTAAATAATGTATCTTATGTATAATACCCATTTTTAAAAAATGGGAAAAGAGATAATAATATTTTTGGAATTTACGTTGGTTGATTAATCGGCATGTATTTGTAAACACAGAATGCTGTTTACTCCATGCTCGTTCCAAAACCAAGTTTACTCTTACTTTACACAGCTGTTGCTCTCGGTTGAAGGCTGTTCGCGGTGAAGCGAGCACTTCTGGAAACAACCTTTAAAAAATGTCACTGCCTCTACCGGCATATACCGTATGTTAACGGGCACGGCGTGGTCGACTGAAGGGCTCAGCGCTCTCCGATCCGACTTCGGGCTCGGTCGGCTGTGCTCGCTCGCCCGCTCGCGTGCCGACAGTGACGGCGCGGCAGCTCCCAAGGTCGGGCGAGCGAGCGCGCGCGCGCAACCGGAAGTGGGAGTGGGAGGGCGCGTGTGTCGGCCGCTTCCGGCCCCGCGTGCGGCCACGTTCCCACGGTCCTGCCCTCGTGACGTCACGTCGCCATTATCGCCCTCCCGCTGCAATCATCGTCTCCCGTCGCCCCTCCCTCTAGAAACTCACACCCGCGCTCTACAGCTAATTGGGGCGGCTTTTCTGTGGCGCGCTGTCGCACTGGGATGGCATCCAGACATCCCGTGCCAGCTACCAACACCAAATATACGCTATTTATTGTCAAACGAGCACTTTTTAAAGCCCTCATATATGAAATAATAATCAGCAAACACATACATTTTATTGTAGCAGTAGACGTTAACTTTCGAGTCCTGTGAAATGTATACACTGTGTTTATTACTTACATGACAATATTTATTTTTAAAAGTGGCGGAAGGATAAAATATGGCTGATAGGAAAAAAGTAACTAGGACCTCAAAAGTGTTCATTTTACCTTGAACAGCCTATAAAACGTAGAACAGTTTATTGTTTAGGCTGTCCACAGTAATCTATGCACTTTTTAAATCCCTGCTGAAGATCTACCCGTATGCGCAATGTGTATTCTTCCGCCTTATGTAAAACTAACACTGCTATGGGCCTAATCACTTTATTCATGCATCGGTCAAGAGAAACTGCAAAATTATTAGAAATGTAAATATTTTAAAATATGCTCATTTTCACACTTAGATGTTTTAAAAAAAACAGAAAGCCAAAGAAATAATTAAGTTACCCCATATGGTTACCTAACAAATTTAATTCGACGTTAAGACATGGAACTGCTTTCCCTCCATCGTTACCAACTTTACTGGGCGCATGTCACTCAGTGAGCCTGTTAAAATTTGTGCAAGTAGAAGCAGTGCATTTTTTCTAAAATTGATATCAAAAGTGCTTATTTTATCGTGAACAGTCTTTTACTTGTATGCACGTAGTGTATTCTTCCGACACATTGTAACGATTATAGCCTAATTTCGCTGTGTAAAGCTTCTACGCAAAAAAAAAAGTAAAAAAAAAAAAAAAGGAATAGAAAAACAGCTTTTAAAATCTTTGTATTTATGGAATTTTTAAAAAGAAAAAAACTGGCAGAAATAAATAATATTTTAGGCAAGATATGTGTGCAACATATTAAATATGAAGTTCCAGATAATCATCGGGAGGTTGGAGACTCCATGATATACAGCAACGTTTATCGTCGCTTGTTAAGGAAGATCGGATCGGAGGGATCGATTCTACGACGGAGGACGTTTCTTCCAGCTGTAGAACGAGTTGTCATCTTCCTTAATGTGCATAACCCTGCTCTTCGTGGTGTTAAGACAACGGACAAGGAAATCATTCATTTAAATATGAATCAGCTTATTTAAATTTAAATTTATTTTCGACCTTAAATTCCACAAAACCTTGAGAGATCGATACCTAAAGTTAGTGCTATTTAGAGGAACACTTTTATTCTGTGCAAAAACTTACTGATAAAACATTTAAGATGGACTTTGGAAAAGTAATTAGCTTTTGGCAATTGAATGTTATAAATTTTTACTCACTTGCTTAACTATTCGCAGTAAATTTAATGATCACGTTTCAATATTAATTACAACAAAATTCATTGTCTCTACAAATCTACTTAATTATTATTTTCTCTAAATTACACACATAAATAGGGCCTACTTTAGCTTACAATATGAGTTGTACATGGTAATTGAGGTTACCCATAGCATAGAGGCAAAACAGGGCATGTGAGGTTAAACGGGGTGTTAAAACCTGAAAAATTAACATTGTCGTGGGCCTGCTCGCTTTATCCATGCGTATGTCTAGTTAAAATGTAAATTTATCGGAAAAGCAAATGTTTTCCTAATTTGGTAATAATTACACTTTTATGCACCTAAAATACATAAAAACAAAGAAATAATTTCAGCATTCCCAAATGTTTACTTCACACGCTTAATGCAACGCTAAGACACGGAACAGATATAAAACAGGCATGTCAGTCAGTGTGCCTGTTGAAATGTATGCAGTTAGAAGAAGTGACATTTTTGAAATGTTTATNTTAAAATGTAAATTTATCGGAAAAGCAAATGTTTTCCTAATTTGGTAATAATTACACTTTTATGCACCTAAAATATATAAAAACAAAGAAATAATTTCATCATTCCCAAATGTTTACTTCACACGCTTAATGCAACGCTAAGACACGGAACAGACATAAAACAGGCATGTCAGTCAGTGTGCCTGTTGAAATGTATGCAGTTAGAAGAAGTGACATTTTTGAAATGTTTATNATAAAACAGGCATGTCAGTCAGTGTGCCTGTTGAAATGTATGCAGTTAGAAGAAGTGACATTTTTGAAATGTTTATTTTTAAAGTGCGCAATTAACTGTGAACAGCCTATACAACAGATGATGTAGCTGATTCATGTTATATCAACGTTTTTAAAACCTGTGTATTAAAAAAAAAATATTCTTTCCTGCATGTGACTGCAAATATTTTCACGTAAACCTTGAATGGGTTACATAACGTTGATGATGACACCGAATTAGAAATGTAGCTACGTGTACCTTGTGTAACGTTTAAATTAGATTACTTTTACGCTACCAACTTAAAAGCAGCCTAAATAACATGATATTCGTCGAATGAGACCAAGAAATAATTAGACAATAAATATAGGCCTAACTTTAAAACACGTCACGTTATATTAAAAACATACGTTGAATTTTTTAAGTTAAAGCCACTATAGCTTTTGATTTTTTAAGTCTTATGTTTTACAAATTAATACATCGCGTAATATACTTTTATTGAGACTTAGTTCTGTCTAGCGTCGATTTGTGTAAGTAATAATGCTGCATTGTCCACTTAGCTAAGTGTATTGAATGTTTGAATATCGGTATACTTTTCCTTACATTAGCGATTATCACACTGAAATAAACACGTCCTTGTAACGAAAACATACTACCCGGAATTTTTGGATGCATAAAAACAACGCTACTTAATGATTTGACAACTGCAGGCACACGAAATGTGGACAACCTATTGGTTTGAACAGTTTTTAAGAAAGGTGTGAAATTTGCCTTTTCCAAACTCAAATTAATATCAATAAAACAACATGCTATGAACAACACTTGCAAAAAGTATGCACGCTATGTATTAAACGTAATTTAAAATAGTTTTAGTCAATGGTTACGAATACGTTTTTGTGTGTTAAATCAAATGGCATTATGTGTACGGCACAGCAAAATACTTTTAAATCAATTGAATTTAATGTATATAATTGTAAGTTTTAAAACAGAAATGATTTAGAAAAGGAAATTGAAAAATGTATGCTTCCACATATAACGTAGACTATTGTACAACTTTGATATTTTTGAGGTTTTTATGACTACATTGTTATGAACGTAGCCCCTTACCCTCTTCCCCTGCCACGACACGAGACAACATCAAACATTTTAATGTAAAAAAATATAGATTGTTAAGAATTCAACGCCAAATATAAATGGTGTGCTTTAACTACACTCTATACGCTTGTATAACTTACTTTGGGAAGTAAAAAAGTTCCTGTCATCTCTCAAAAAGCAAAAGGAGATTTCGTATCACTACGTATTTTCATTTTGCAGCGAAGTAAAGAAAATGAAACCAGAAATCTGTGTCTGCGTTCTCTCGGAAACATAATCTCGAAATGTTTACATTGCTCGCAATTGTACAGTGGCGAGTTTAGGTCGACATGTGACAGCTCGAGTGATTTTACGGTTTACAGCGCACTTCCGGACCCTGCGAAACGTGAACACAATGAGTAAGGTATCAAACTGACGTCCGCAATCACACTGGACCCAATTAGGTCATCCAAAACCGAAGAGATATTGTTAAATGCTACCGTTATCGCAGTGTACGGTGCTCCGTAATCAGACGACACGAACCTCGCTGGACAACGCGGGCAACGTTGAAGGATGTCCTCCAATACTACACCCGTAGAGTGTTGATGGGATAGAGTGATCATGCTAGCTGTGCAAAACCAGCCTCCGTGCCCCAACATTGAACTGCTTTTCTCCCAAACGAATACCATTGGCGTGGATAGGATTTGCTGTTAGGACACTGTTTATGTAAACAAGTGCTTTGATACATTTGTATACTTCCTCTAGCACAATATGATTAAATCCGAATCGGTAAAACTATTTTATTCATATAAAATGACTAGTCATAAAAAAATTAAGATATAAAAAAAACGTTCTTCATCACTGAACATGTGACTTAGACAGTTGAATTGGTGTGGGGCAGGTCAAAGTTGGGTACGTGCGTAGAAGACGAAAAACCGGCCTACTTCGCCTTGCGTCTACGAATACACCTGGTTCTCAATCTTCAATCACGGATCACCAGGTCTACGTAACACGAGCCACCTATGGTGAGCGCCACGTCTGCTGGCGGCTCGCCTCCCTGGGTCGCTGCGCTTGGACCGTCGCGTCGGCACGGCCCGACCGGCGGCAGCTGACATTAATGACGGCCCGGGTGTGTACAAACTGTTAAGGCGCGCCTCTCCCCTCGCTTTCCGTAAATTCGCCCGTCAGAAATTGTGGCGCTAACAACACTTCGGCGAATCTATCAATCGAGAACNCAACACTTCGGCGAATCTATCAATCGAGAACCAGCGTATATGGATAATGACTTGACAACTATGTAAATAGGGCCAAAAATAAATCATTGATACTATTATTTTTTTTAATGTTTTAAAACACAAAATAGCATAGCATTAAACAGGAAAGAACAAACNACCAGCGTATATGGATAATGACTTGACAACTATGTAAATAGGGCCAAAAATAAATCATTGATACTATTATTTTTTTAATGTTTTAAAACACAAAATAGCATAGCATTAAACAGGAAAGAACAAACCGCATTTTGAGTATTTAGAATCAGACGCCTGGAATCAACGAAAACTGATGGCACAAGTAAAACGTTTCACCGACCACCTAGGAATTAGCTGCGCATCACAGTGTGAGAATCACTATTCACTGTATGATGCAAACCATGTGGCGGTACTGCGAGTTCTTCACGATAAGCACCTTTATCACCTGCAGAGTTTAGACGTTATCCTAGACTGCAACAATGTTGTCATTGGTTTCTGAAACAAACTGTCACAGATGTTCACAGTTCGTATAGGTCTACCACGTGCTGTTCACTGATGGGACCACGCTCAGGAAGGATTGGCTGCTTCTGCTTCAGTCCGATAAACAGTCACGTACAGGGAGGGGACTCTGGCAATCCGCAAACCATGACGGACAGAGGTTCCCAACATCGATTTCCCTTCAATATGTGGGCTGGAACTGTCAGCGACTGTCTTTATTCGTTCTTATACAGTGCCTTCAAACCTCAACGGACGGTGGTATTTAACATTTCTTCAAAATACTTTCCCGGAGCTCGTGTAAGACGTTCCGTTGGCAATATGAATTCCGATACAATTTGATCGTCATTTTGGCGGCCACCTCAACAACTGCTTCGACAAGAACTGGATTTAGGCGTCGCGACCCAGTAACGTGGCCTCCACGATCCCCGGATCTCTCGCCACTGGACTTTTTTCTATGGGGATACTTGGAAAGCCCGGTTGTTTAAACGACCGTTCATTCCGAAGACTATCTTGTAATAAGAATAATTGCATTGCCTTCAAGCATATGAAAACGCCCAGTTATCTTCCAGCGCATCCCGCAGTGGACGTTATGTCAACAAAGTCAACGACCACCACTTCGAAAAAATTCTGTGAATTGCACGTACCAACTCATCCATCAGTGCTCCGCAAGTACAATCTCTCCCAATCACAAACTTTTCTGGCCTATATACCCTGATGTCTTTCCAGATATACGTATATTAAGCACAATATCATTGTTTTTAACCAACAACCCGCTCATGACTTGTGTAAGATCATTTCTGATACATACACACATATCTGTGTGCATTTAAAATATTTATGCACATACTTAAATACTCGAACCAGCTGGCGCAAGGAGGTAAATATCACTAAATCAAAGTATGAAATAGATCATAAAAATTTGGAGCGCTGAATTCGAAAACAGGCTTTGTTCCAAGTAATTTTGCAATAACTTTAACAGGGATCACTACTGCAAAATGAGCATTAAAATATATATATATATAAGTTAATGCATTAATGTATTTTATAGAGGAAATGACAGAGATCCGGGCTGCTTGGGGGAGAGGCAATGTTATTTATCTTAGTTGTGTATTTATGGAAGACATATTTTTATNCTTTGTTCCAAGTAATTTTGCAATAACTTTAACAGGGATCACTACTGCAAAATGAGCATTAAAATATATATATATAAGTTAATGCATTAATGTATTTTATAGAGGAAATGACAGAGATCCGGGCTGCTTGGGGGAGAGGCAATGTTATTTATCTTAGTTGTGTATTTATGGAAGACATATTTTTATCTATTCCAAAATGATGTCTTCCAAACAGAAACACACACTGACATAGCGGCCATCTTGGAGCCGGCGCCGTCTCCTAATCATGATAGGGGCCGCGGAAGTGCAGCGGCTACTCGTCTCCCACCAAGGCGAACCGGGATTGATTCCCGGCGGAGTCGCTCCAGAATTTTCGCACGTGGGAATCATGCCGAAGGATGTCGCTGGTTGGTGGGTTTTCTCGGGGATATCCCCCCTCTAACATTCCGGCACTGTTCCACACCTCACTTTAGCCTCTTCGGCTCCCGAGATCCCGATGTTAAGGGCCGCGCAAACCTCTCTACTCCACTCAACACCCAATTATAAATTCTGTTACACGCGGAACTCTTTTTCTATCTACTGCGGTAATTTTCAGTATAATGAGAACTCCGTAGTCAGGTTGCTGAGGCGAAACCGTCAGAGCCAGATAACCTAGACCCGAAACCGGTACTATGCATGGAAAAGTATACCAGTTTCAATATGTAATTTATGAATATTGCGGCATGTGTCTGCAGTGTGTACGTATTGTGTGCGGCGTGATTTTTGTGCTTAAATTGATTATGATAATTTTATAAGGACACTGAACATTTTTAACCATTGATATTTAAATATGAAGGAGAATCGGAAATTCAGAAGAAAAAATTGCTGATGTTTTAAAATTATCTTTTATGTGAACTTTCATCACAACACCAGAAACCGTGATGTAAATATTTATGTAGCCTATATAGATGAATACATAAATATTTACATCATTATTTTCGTATGTAGGATACATAATTTGTGCGTACAATCATATTATTAACATAAGGATCAAACATGAGGGAAAAATTAAATTTTCAGAAGTACACTGAACACTAAAGTACATTAAAAAATATACAAGCAGATTTACGTGTTCGGCAGGCAAAGGAAAACATCAAACCTTAACAAGGTGTACTGATGGAAAAATGGTAGCTATTCTAGTACAAGTAAGACCGTGAAGTTGAGTTTGTTGCCAACTCACAGTGCGTAATCACTAGCTTGATATGTAACAGCCCGCCATTTGGGTTCTAACCGGTGTCTGATAACTGGTTTGGGAAATATTTACCTTGGTTTGCCACGTGAAATGCCTGGGGGATCATTTGAAATATTCCATGCCACTTTTTAACCAGGTATGTTTTTCGTAACAGCTTCTGTCCAAATAAATTGGAGTACATTCTTTTCTTTAAATACAAATCTGGAAGAAAAAAAAAGTGCTTCGAAAGTTCAAATCCGCCTAAGTGCAATATTTCCACGCTGGCAAAATGCCTCCGAAATATAATTTATGGTTGTGAATCTTTACTTAAGAGGCGACGGCTAAAAAAAGTGTTTTCAAGATCTCTTCTATATATGTGAGATATTGACATAAATATTTAGATTATAAGCTGTTAGTGGTTAAATGAACACTTTAAAAATACCTCCATTTTTCTTTCAGCCCTCTGTCTGCATTTAGGTACCACTGTCACATATCAAGCTAATCATTCTCATGTGGATTAAACCGTATGCTTAGAGTAACAATTCAGGAGTCCACTGAATCTACTCATACAAAATAAAATAAAACTCAACAAATAATTACTACGGTAGGGGATGATGTAAATAATACAATAAATAATATAATTATTGATGTTACACTTCATGCATAATAATACGTACACATTGATTTCGGTGAATAATTATATTTTTCCGTTTGTGAACATCGATTTATGTATATTATTTTCAATCTTTTGTCATTAATGGTAATAAATATGGGTTTTAGAATTCTCTTACCTTAAGAATATATACACGCTTGTGTTTATGGTGTCGTCGTGTCCATCACTCAGAAGGAAAAGTTGCAGATCAAAAAGCCTTGCTCCTGATAGCCAAAACCTTGGAAAAGGCTGTTCACGATAAAGTGAGCACATTTAAAACAAACCTTAGAAAAATGTCACTACCCATAGCTGTATTTACAGGGGATGGACAAAATAATATGAACACCATGCAATATAGTACATTTTGTTGCATGTTGGCAACACTGCTTCCGTGTAAATAATGCGACGCGTATGTATTGCACAGTTTACGTGCCAAGTCTTGTAGGTTATATTTCAGTGTATTATACTCTTTGTTATGCGACGGTTAAAACAAACGATCGGTGAAATGTGTGATCTCTCAGACTTCGAAAGAGGGCAAATCGTTGGTGCTCGGTTAGCGGGAGCGTCTGTGACGAAAACAGCTGAATTGTTTAACGTTTCACGAGCGACAGTATCCACGGTAATGACAACATACATAAAACATGGTAAAACATCATCGGCGAAGAGGAATAGTGGGCGAAACCCAAAGTTAACTGACAGAGACCGATGAACATTAAAAAGAGTTATGGCCAGACAACATAAAACTACCGCGGCAAACGTGACAGCAGAACTCAACACTCACTTGAGTAATACTGTTTCGAAAAAAAACAGTACGGCGGGAGCTCCACAAAGCTAACTTTCATGATAGGGCTGCAATTGCGAAATTCTTTATAACGGAAGCCAACGCTAAGCTGCGAAAGAAGTGGTGCTACGATCATAAAACCTGGACACTTGATGATTGAAAGAATGTGGTATGGCCGGCCCGATGAATCATCGTTTACATTGTTACCTACAAACGGCCGGGTTTATGTATGGAGAACCCCAAAAGAAGCCTACGATCCGGACTGCCTGCTTCCTACAGTCAAGCATGGGGGAGGTTCCGTTATGATTTGGGCGGCTATATCGTGGTATTCAGCTGGTCCTCTCATTAACATCACTAGCCGGATTACTGAGAATGAATATCTCGACATTCTTAATTATGAAGTTCTTACTATGACTAGCATATTGCTGCCAAACACTGCCATATTCCAAGATGATAATGCGCCCATAAACACAGCCAAAAAGGTTCAGTATTGGTTTGAGGAGCCAGACCTCAACATAATTGAACCGTTATGGGGAGTTTTAGAGCAGAGAGTGAGGAGCAGATTTCCATCTCCAACATCATTGAAGCAATTGGCGGATGTTTTGGTACAAGAATGGGACAGCATTCCGTTGGAAACTATTCAGACACCCTACGAATCTATTCCGCGAAGAATTGCAGCTGTTCTAAAAGCAAATGGTGGCCCAACACCTTATTAATAGATAAATATTGTGTATATGTCAGGTGTTCATATTATTTTGTTCATTATTTTGTTCATATTAACGGGCGCACTGAGTGACATGTGTCCAGTAAAGTTGATAACGATGGATGGAAAGTAGTTCCATATCTTAGGTAACCATTTGTGATAACTTAAATTATTTCCTTCGTTTTCTGTTTTTTTAATGCATCAAAGTGCAAAAATAAGCGGATTTGTATAATATTTACTTTTCTAATATTTAGCACCGTTTCACTTGGCCAACGCATGAATAAAGTGATGAGGCCTATGGCAATGTTAATTTTACATTAGGCAGAAGAATACACAACATGCATACAATTTGATCTTAAGCAGGGCTTCCAAAAGTGCTCATTGTACCGTGAACGGCCTATATACGCCCTCTACCCTGAGCGAAATGGGCTCACCGGGAACACCTTGATAACTACACTGCACCCAAGACAGAAAGGCGAGCCATCACCTGTGGTCTGTGGCAACTCTCGTCAAAATACATACATTAAAATATAAACATATAAGTGTTTATGCATTTTTTCCCCTCAAGATATCCGCTACATGCCATTTTTATTTGTTTTATAACGCCAATACACCAGCTGCATGGAAAATTTCTTAAAATTTAATTTATTAGAAAGCTTCACTGCAACCCAAAATACTAAAAATATAAAATATTACAATTACAAATATACATGCACTCATTTCTAAACAACCAATCCTCGCGAGGGAATATTACAACAGGCAATATTAAACTTTCCCATTTTTACACCCAAAAGGTACTTTATAAAATTTTAACCATTTAATTTGAAATATGTAGGAATAACCCTCATTATTTTCCTCTGGCAAAACACGCCTTTAATATGAAGGTCAACTGCCTTCAATCTTCATGGTAACAATTAAGTTATTCCTTATGGTTACGACATACTTGGTGCCCCAAGACCTAGAACAACGCTTGCCACTCCAAAAACGACAACGGTATTTATACTAAAATCCCTTCCTTCCCCCTAGCCTTGGCCATGTCTTTTATTATAGTGGTAACTAAGTATTACATCATAAATTCGTTTACATTACTACGGTACCTATTACAAGTTTTTAATTGAATATTCTTTATTAAACAGTCATTTTATTATCTCGAAAATTCTCTCTCTTGAAATTGCAAATCTTGGCAACTCCGCTTGCAGTGGAGGTGAACAGCCAATTAGAATGAAGCACGTCAGTCTTCCATGGTGGCTGCAAACGACCACAGCGCCCAAGGCGGACTCGCTCAGTTTGACGCAGGACGCGGGTCGAGCATGTTGGTGTCCGTCACTGCAGCGGCAAACGTACATGGTAATGCATTGATTTATTTATTGGTGGATTTATTGATTGGAAAGGGCTTATTAACGTCCCCCTGTGTTATGCCTGAAGGCTTATCAGAGAACGGCTCACAAACTAACTTATGACCTAACTTAAACTAACACCCATGCCTTACCTGGGATTCGAACACAGAATCTCCCGCACCGCAAACCGGCAGCGCACCAACCGACTGCGCCACGAGAGGTCGGTCCATGGCGATTCAGAGACATCAATATTAGGACGTCTATTTTTAAAATTTGGATCAGGTTTTTAGGGTAGGCAGGAAATAACATTATGAAAATGGTTACGTGTTTTTGCTGGTTTAGACGAGACGCTAGTTTCAACCTTCGTGGCGACGTCTGAAGGAAAAGCTGTCAGCTCGGACCACGGCCATAGATTCTAGTGGGTCTCAGGGAATTTTCGGGTGGAAACTGACTGTGTAGTTGTGGATCATGTGTCTCCAAACACAAAAAAATAGGTGTTGGGGAATTTATTCACTTGGATATTTATTAAAGGTGAGGCTATTATTGCTATTTTGCAGCTTTGGGTTATAAATTACAAATGAATAATCAAGAAGCTATTCGTACCCCAATATCCCATAAAGGGATATTGGGGTACGAATAGCTAGTATTTCACCCCTCCGCCACCTTTTCAAAGGAATGCACACTCACCACACAAAAAATTAGTCTCGTGTGACTGAAAAGTACCTACTAGAGTATAACACTTTCACAAGTACGAAGACAACAACTGTGATTCGATTTGACATGGACTGTACGCGCGTTCGCATGCATGCAACATCAATGCCCAGTCACACTTGTGCAGTTCGACCCAATTCTGTAGATATCTTCCTTGTAATTTTACTCCTCGTTCTAGGTAGTCCCACAGATTTTCGAAACTGTTTAAATCCAAGGATTGTGTAGGCCATCCCAGCTATGTCAGTGCTCCTGAATATCCATCGTGTCAATCAGTCACATTTTTAGCCCTGTGAACATGAGAATTTGCATCGTACACTCTAAGAAATTGTTCACAAATTTACCACATCACAGTGGGACACAGCGAGTGGTAAAGTTTTTTCCCATACATCCATGGTAGCGGTCCTACATTTGCTCAGAACAAAGTCTAATACTTAGATAAGTTGCCAACTTCGTATAGTAGCGACGCTAAAAGTTAGTATAGTTGTAGCCTGATATTTAGTATTATTTCCATACAAAGTGTCCGTTACAGACTTCCATTAAAGTTTAGAAAATTTACTAGACATTTTTCTTACAGTGTACAAAACAGGAAAAAGAATGTTGTGTTCTTCGGTAAAATGAAGAACGAAAGGCAAGAACCTGATTGTCCAGGAGCTCAATGTATCCACGGTGGTTCAAATCACCATAACCAAAGGACCCATTCCTGTGTAATTAAAACACCTACAGAACATAAAAGAATACCCTCTAACTTGAACCACACGTTCCACGCAGTGCTCATTAGAGGCTTCCTGAGGTCAACGTCGAACGCGTCGCCTACTACCATTTCCACACACTTGGAAACGAGATTCATCAAACCAAATAACACATTTAAAGTCATGAACAGTCAAATGTTTGTTTATTGTCAACCACTTTAACTGGGAAAAATCGTGAGCAGTAGTAGTAAGCAAAGGCCTCTTTCGTACTATTCTGGCCCGAAATGCATGCAGTTCCTTACAGTGTTCTTTGATACATGGACAGTGAAGGACCTACAGTACATTAACTTCTAGTAGCAATTTTTTTTTTTGCTGAAAGTGGTGGGTCTTGTCTTTTAGTGACGTCTTCGGCCACAGTTTTGACGATGTTTTCCTGTGAAATGTAATTTTTCGGTCTTCTTGCAGACCCGCATATCCGTACGCTTCGACACACGTGCAAATTCGGCCACTTCATTCATTCATTCACATTATGGTCATTGGCATGCCTAATTGCAGTTACTCCTCCTTTACGCCACATATTTCACAAATCGAACGACCATTCGCTGCACTGTACCACCTCTTTGCAATTTACAAATTCCTTTAGCACACCACGGAAGTATTTATACACCAGAAACAGTCGACATCTGAAGGAACTTGAATTTTTTACCACTTTAAATATGTAAAGGGGCTAATTTTTTTTATCGAGTGAGCTTATAATCAATACAAATCTGGGTTGCAATTGCTACAATAAAATATATATAATATGTTATACATATATAACAATATAATACATATATTTATTACATAATACACTGTAACACATATAAAAAAATTTTCAGGGTATATTAGAACGAAATAATTCTTAGTATTAATACAATTATTTATAAGTGTTAGGTGTCTGTTAGTGTATATTCACCGTATCTTTTTGAATGTTGCACTCTACCATAATAAACAATGAAGTTGTTTAAAGTAAATAGTATTTTGCAAAACAGTAAACAAAAAATACAAAAGTAAGTGATTTCTAGAAAAAAAAAGCAACTTTTCGACTTCTCGAATGCTGATGGCTTAGCAGAAAACAAATCATCTCCAGAAATGCGTGACAGCCGAAGACGGCTGAGCTCACGACCGTTAAACGAAAGTTGCGCCAGTCGTAAAGAGTAGTGCAGCCGATTACTCGCTTAATGGCGCCACCATTACCTTGTTACGCCTCTGACCGAGCCATTATTTCGTGTCTGGCTCCCACCGCTGCCATTATGATTTACCGGTGGCATAAAAAAAAAGCTCATTGTCCAGTCATTGCGTACGTGCATGCTCGGGACATGTTCTGGAAAGCATTTTAATTGCTGAAATCCCGAAAGAAAATTAAACCAGCTTTTCTGTGGCAATAAAATGCTGGAAACCTTGGAAATTAACTGCCAGGAGGTCCTCCCTTCCCCACACTTTTTATTTCGTTTCGAGGATAGTGATCTTAATCTTTTTCTCTGTGTTTCAGACAATAACCTCAGCCACCCAGACGCTTTGAGAAGGAAGAGCAGAGCAAGCTAACTCCCACTACACCAGTGCACCCTCCATTTACTTCTGTTTTTGCTGCCTCAGTTCCACAATTTCAAATCCGTATTATTTTTAGTCAACTCTATTCGACATTCCAGTTTGTTTCGCGAACTAAAGAGAAGGAAAATATGTTCTTTCTATCATCTGGAGGAATTTTTCAAAACATCTTTCTCTTTCGGCTTTTATTTCATAGTATTTTACAAGCATATATATATGCTGGAACAATTTTGTGTTATGTGTAACACCAATGCTATTATATTCACAGTAATATAAGGGACAGTGAAAGGAAACTCGACAGAAACATATAAAAGAACAGTAATACTGTACATTGATAAAGGCTGTTCACAGTAAAGTGAGCACTTTTGAGGCCCTAGTTACATTTGCCTTTCTGCCATATTTTATTCTTTAACAACTTTTTAAAATAATTATTGTCATTTAAGTAATAAACACAGTGTTTTTATTATACCACATTCGGAGGTTAAAATCTTAGGCTATATTTATTGACTATTATTCCAAATGAGAGGGTTTTCAAAAGTGCTGACTTTACCGTGAATAGCCTGTAACACACTACTTCCACAAGTCGCGCTAGACAAGTAGCGCCACTTGCTGATGAGTCACTCACAAGAGGTGGTGACGTTTTCAGCCGACCCATTCAAATAGGACTCCGTCTTTTCTTCCTCAGGAAGATGTTCGTTTTTCAAGAAATTAGAGACCTCCCGTTAGTGTCTCATCAAAGGGTATCATAAAGCTTAATTTGTGTTTTCACAGTAAAAAAAAAAAGGTACTTACAAAATTCTGATATATTTTCTATCTCGCAATAGAAAAATATAAATTCCCAATATGAGAATACAAAATCGATTAATGTCTTAACTAAAATCCCATGACTTTAATTCTCCCACAAAGATATAATAATAACTAATATATATGCTTTTCCTTATTATACAAAATAATAAAAAATTGAGATTACATATATTTTTATAGTAATGCAAAGCAACCCCCCTCTACCCACAATTAAAATAGAGGAACAGCAGTTCCTTCCCTAATAAAGTCCCTGGCGTGTCTCCCCTAGCAGGGAAGAACACAAGCCTTTTATACAATTTTCTCGTCGACTTCTCGAACAATTTCCGATGTTCACGGAGCCACGGAGCGGAAACGCCTCCTGGTGGCGTCATGGCTGGCCGGCATCGCGTTGGCTTGGTGACGCGCAGGGGAGGGAAGGGGCAGCAGGCGAAGCTTCGAAGCAGCACACTAGCGCGCCACGCGCCATTTGCCATCCAGCAATCATGCAGGCAACAGCAGCAAGATGGTCAGTTGAGCGGGGCCCCATCGCACCAAAAGTAAGCCATTGTCCACTCTCTCATTTAGAAACAGCATTCCAAGGTGAGGTGAACTTAGACGAATTTTATATGTGCGTAGGCCGTCACAAGGTGTTCTGGCATCTGGGTTGGTGGAGGCTATACTTTGTGCTGAAACCATAGACTTAATGCTGGTTGGTCCTAAAATCATTTTATCTAGCGGTTGGTGGGTGTTGTTGGTGTTTTTTTTTTTTGGTGGTTGGTGTTGTAGCAAGTTTAAATACCTTGATTTTTTACCACCAATCGACCAATCAGAGAGCATTTTATAGGTTCTGAATGAGTGTCAGTGGAAAAGCTTTCAAATGACGGAAAATAATCGTAAAATATTTACATCAGGTGGATAATACATCCTATTACTTATAATCCAGCACTCTTTAATATGAAAAATCTAATGTGAGATAACATAAACACTCAAGCTAATCATACGATTATATTGTATCTGCAGACTTTTACGAAGCGATTACATGATTAGAGACTAATTTTAGTTAATTATATGAATTTTGTTTTTGACGTGACAACGTCTTAAATTAGGTTGCGGCTGGGAGTCACTTATGAAAAAGTGTAACGCTCGGTAACGTTACGATGAGTCACCGAACGAGAGAGAGGCCCGCCGAATGCCTTGCGTCTCTCTCCCACTCAACTATGATCGGTCTGCCGCGCGCGCAGCACTACGTTGTCACGTAAAATCTTCGCCCGTAAAACCGACTTTACAGGCAACCATTTTTTGCAAAAGTCAGTACATCGAATTCTTATCATAAGGAAATAACATAATATTATTAATTTTGCTTATTTAAATGTACTTTATTAAAAAATTTAAATATCAGCAATAAATGCTTTGTTAACTTAATTATAAAGATTCAAGTTCCAGCAATAGTCAATCAAAATAAATGGTACACCTTTCTTAAGACTTTACTGGTATATGTTGGCACAGCCATAAACAATTTACGACACCAACCGTGAAACCTCCAACACCAACAACTACCAATCTCGTATTGTTCCAGGGGTTTAAAGATGAGGTAGACCGATTCTTCTTCTTCTGCGCATGTATCCAGCATTGACCTACGCCAAAACAACACAACTGTCAAAGTCACGTAGTCAACAGTGATGAATGTATTTTCTATATCTTAATTTTCAAAAGACAAGCACTTTTAAATGAATAAATGACTTTTACAATATGAATTTTATTAAACTTTAATTCAGATGAGTTAGAGATAATATACGAACAAATCAAAGCACTTGTTTACTAAACAGTGTTCTAACCTCAATTCGTAATCACTTCGTCTATGAAAGTCGTGTTGGCAGCAAAGCAGTTCAACGTTGTGACACGGAGACTGGTTCTGCGGAGTCAACGAGATCGCTCTGCTCCATTTCACTCTACGGCTGAGACCACTGACGTGCAGGAGCAGTAGCAGAGGACTGAAAATGGCGGTAATAAACGATAATTCTAAGCCAAGAAATTTTATGATCCAAGAAAGCGAAGAGACTAAGGATTGGTTAGTATTAAATTATATTCACCTGAATTAAATACCCCTACCATAATGTTTACATATTAACCTCCATATTGTCGAAAAACACAACGGGCGCCATTATTACTACTGCTGGTACTGCTGATGAGTGTTCCGCTATTAAGACCACTGATTGGCTGTTGGCGTTCCTAAATGGTTTCCTGATTATCAGTAACCTCAACGCTGTAAGTATAACAAGAAGCTATCAATAAAGGCCCCAAATATTGAACCTACTTTCCTTTACATGGACGCAAATAATTGTGATGAAGTTCTTAAAAGGTTGGATGGTAGTTGGGTCTTGATGTCTCGTCGATATAGATGCAAACAGAAACAAATGCAATACTAGTGGGACAGTTACTAACACACACTGCCTTACCTGGGACTCGAAAACAGAACGCCTCGTACAGTAAGCTGGCGTGCAACCAACTTACATCACGGAGGTAGGATTCGGAACATCAACTTCGATTGTAATCAGTTTAAAGTTTTGGTATACTAGGATTATCAACTGCCTACTGTAGTAATACTTTAATGCCATATTTGGTAGGAATCGGTTGATTGTTTCCAGATATATAACATTTAAACTTTATTTTCATGTGGCACTATCTTACAATATGGCGTACAAAAGGTGCTTGTGGAAATCGTGTTGGACGTTGCCGCTGGTCGGCCGGTTTTCTCAGAGATCTTCCGTTTCCCCCATCTGTGCATTCCGGCGCTGCTCCATGCATACTATCCACGCTTTACCCTCATCGGCTCTCAAGATCCCGATGTTGCCGCTCAAACCTCTCCACTCCACTTTATTATTAGTGTTTCAATCAGAGCTTACGCTTACGCTAAAACGTTTGCAGATATGGGCAGTGACTTTTTTGATAGGTTGATTTCAAAACTGCTTAATTAACCGCGAACCGATCATAAGACATATTGGGTGGGCCAATTTTTGTTTTAACTTTATTTAAGTTGTCCCTTGATTAGTTTACGGGTATCCTAGTGGTCCTGGGGTTATGAATACTGAGTCATGAGGTGATTTTTTTTTTACTCACCAAATCATTCAATTTTATGCCACGCACTTTATAGGCCTATAATTTTCTGCGCTTAGTTATTTCAAAATCGTATGTTTTATATTAATTATTTTATTTTTAAATACTTATTCTACGACCTTCTTTGGTACTCGAACCGAGGGTGGCAGCTGTAATGTTTTCATCAATTTCTTGGAAGATTTTTGGAAGTATATATATTATTTTGCTTTTTTGTGAATGATGTAAACTAATTTTAAGAAGGCAGCTGTTACCTGGACTAAAAAAGCAAAAGGAAAGGAGATTAATTTTTTCCAGATTTTTCAAAATTTTTTACGTAGATAAATGCATTCGGGCTTCACTAGAGGTAAAAAGCTAGAAGTCAAGATCTGTGTAATCCTAAGAAATAGGACATACTTACATATAAAATATAGTACAATATATCTAAAAAAACATGACATATATTTATAAACCGTTAAATGTTTACGAACTCTTGATATGAAATTCGAAATTAAATGCAAAATACTAATAAGCAAAAAAATAATGTTGCTTTGTATTTAAATTTTTAAGTGTACGCCGTTTTCTATTTAAATAAGTTGCACTTTAAACTGGAATGCGGGAGGAAGAACCAGTTATATTAGCGCATTTTATTGTTTTCATAGCACGGGCTATTCTGTGTGCAGTCCCGAAAAGAAATAAGCCCAAAAACATTTTGCTTTCAATTTACTAAACAAGAATAGTTCACTAGTGTAAAATTTTATGATTGACTCAGTTTTTCTTTATTTCGTTATTACTGAGATAATTATCCTGAGATTTGATCTTAATCATAAAGAAAAAATATATCCAATTTCTTGTTTTTCTTCTTCAATTATGTATGATGCACCAGCCGTAGGAGCAAGGTGTAATAATTGCGAAAATTGTTTCCTTATATCCTCCGTAGTGTAATGAGCAACAAAATTACTCCGTTCCCCTCCCCTATTTTTTCTGGCTGTCATCAGTAAAATATAATTAAAATTAGTAATGATGTGCGCGGGTAACGGTCGCGGCACGAAGAAGTGCAAGGTGCAGTCCGTCTTGCGTCGAGATTTCCCGTTAGGGAATTCAGAAGTGGCGCAGGCGGGTGTGGGTCCGTGCTAATGACACCTTACTAATTTCATGAGCGCTATCACGTGCATCTTGACGCGCGATCAAGCCGGCTGGTCACGGAAAGATGACGGAAGAGCCGGCGTGTCAGCTGGTTCAGAGGAGCGGTTTTTACTTTTCGGCTCGCGAGCAGGACCTCTTGTGTGTGTGTGTGTGTGTGTGTGTGCGCGCGCCGTTAATTAGTGACTGCTCCCCACCATCTGGACCTCATCAAGCTCCCACTCCTCCATCCTCCACCCAATGCTGCTACACGCTATCTTCATAAGGCTCCCGCCTTTACCTAGAGCTTTTCACCGCGTTTGAGACCGAGAAGTGCGGGAGCGATAAGGGCGACACTGCCAGGCTCATCAAGTGCCCCATCGCCACCAAGTGCAAGGCTCTGAACTGGCGTGCAGTGTTCTCGTCGCAATGCGTGTCGGTACCTATGTGACTTTCAGTGGCGACCCTATAATTTTGTTTGTGGAAAGTCTGTGGAAATGTTCAGTGCAGGGTCTTTGAGTAGTTTTTTACGTATCTGGAGCGTATGTTTTAAGATAAAAAATTTTAGAAAAAACAATTTTGAACCGTTTTGGAGTACTCAAAATGGCGTTTATAATGTTCGTGGCGTCTTGAAAGCATCAACAGCCCACGTCTGAAATGCGTGTTCTTTTCGAAGGTCAGCACATAAGACGCACGTTTAATAGTTTCGTGGGTAGAAGCGAGTATTTCAAACACTCTCCAATGCAGTTCAAACGCCACAGGTAAGCAGGAGCCTTCAAAGCTGCGCGAACAGGTTAGTCCACCCCATCTCCACTCCTGCCTCGCCTTGACACCTACAGTTTCTTCTGCTGATAGATCCCGAGCTTCATAGCAGTCTTCCCACTTGAAGTTTCACGCATTGCTTCTCTTCCTTCCTGGAGAAATGTTTGTTGCTTTTTGAAAGTAGGATTCGGTTATTAACCCCGAGGATATTATTCGCGTGAAAGGAGTAATATTTTCGCATCAAGAGCCATTTGGTCGTCATAGCGAACGCCAAGAAAATAAGAGTGTTGAATCGCTGAAAGTATGAAGGACAAGAATTCAAGATTCTCTATTTTGTGAAAGATATTTGAAAGCCAATCTGTTAAAAAATATTAAAAACCATGTTCCTGATTATTTGTAACAGTCTTAATAAACATTATGTGAAATATTTGAGAAATTTTTGAGAGATTGGTTTTGATACCGTAGAATCGTAGTTCTTAACGTCATAGAAAAAATATCTAAAAAAAANAGAAATTTTTGAGAGATTGGTTTTGATACCGTAGAATCGTAGTTCTTAACGTCATAGAAAAAATATCTAAAAAAATGTGTCTGGCAAACAATTATTTTAACACAAGTATGTAGGACTTTACTACCATTCTTCAATATTTTTTGTACCTATAAATTCCAATTTTAGTAGTGGGGTTATGGGGAATCTCCGCCTAAGTATTTTAAATGAGAGCTGTGCAGCTGGGCGGCTGGGACGCTTCGGCTCTACTCCGACGAGATCGGCAATCTTCGGCTCGACTCAGGGGGTGCTAGGAAGCTGTCAAATTAGGATTGACTAACCTATCTGAAGGTGCTCGGCAATTACGTCCACTAATTCTTCAAGCATATATGTTTATCTCTTGTGGCCATATTCTTTTTATAGGCATGGGTTATGTCAAAATGTAAATTTTTTTTAGTGCATTTGTTATTCCTCTATTTCATTCCCCAATAATAAATTCCTCAATTTCATTCCTTAATGTATGATACATTTGCTATAGTTTCCATCATTTCTTGGTAGAATGTGCTGGTAATTCATGTTTTCATAATTTTCTCATACAGTGCGCTAATGAGGAAAAAATGATGATGTCATGTTGCTCGCTTGTGAATGGCTGCTGGTCATATGACATCTCGGGCTCTGGGGGTATATAAGGCGGGCAGATTCGCCCATCGTCTCAGTTCTTCATGTGATGCGGAATGTGATAGATCGTATTATCTTTCCTGACCTTCTTGTCATACATATCTGTAAGCGTTTTTTATGTTCCACTCTTTCATTACATTTTGTAAGGAATAATCAACANAGAAATTTTTGAGAGATTGGTTTTGATACCGTAGAATCGTAGTTCTTAACGTCATAGAAAAAATATCTAAAAAAAATGTGTCTGGCAAACAATTATTTTAACACAAGTATGTAGGGCTTTACTACCATTCTTCAATATTTTTTGTACCAATAAATTCCAATTTTAGTAGTGGGGTTATGGGGAATCTCCGCCTAAGTATTTTAAATGAGAGCTGTGCAGCTGGGCGGCTGGGACGCTTCGGCTCGACTCCGACGAGATCGGCAATCTTCGGCTCGACTCAGGGGGTGCTAGGAAGCTGTCAAATTAGGATTGACTAACCTATCTGAAGGTGCTCGGCAATTACGTCCACTAATTCTTCAAGCATATATGTTTATCTCTTGTGGCCATATTCTTTTTATAGGCATGGGTTATGTCAAAATGTAAATTTTTTTTAGTGCATTTGTTATTCCTCTATTTCATTCCCCAATAATAAATTCCTCAATTTCATTACTTAATGTATGATACATTTGCTATAGTTTCCATCATTTCTTGGTAGAATGTGCTGGTAATTCATGTTTTCATAATTTTCTCATACAGTGCGCTAATGAGGAAAAAATGATGATGTCATGTTGCTCGCTTGTGATTGGCTGCTGGTCATATGACATCTCGGGCTCTGGGGGTATATAAGGCGGGCAGATTCGCCCATCGTCTCAGTTCTTCATGTGATGCGGAATGTGATAGATCGTATTATCTTTCCTAACCTTCTTGTCATACATATCTGTAAGCGTTTTTTATGTTCCACTCTTTCATTACATTTTGTAAGGAATAATCAACANACCTTCTTGTCATACATATCTGTAAGCGTTTTTTATGTTCCACTCTTTCATTACATTTTGTAAGGAATAATCAACATGAATCATGCATTTAATGGTGTGCCTGCGAGAGGCGTTCCGACTTCGTCTTAGGCTGTTCGATCGCTGGCTCCAGATGAGCTGGCCATGTCGCTATCGATTCCATTCGCGATACCCTCGACAGCATCTTCAATTACATCGGTGCCATCTACTGGGCCGTTAAATCGTTACCCATGTTGCTTCTGCAATAAAACATTCATGTTTTTTCATGATGCTGGAAGGCACAAGTATGGATGTGCAAATAATTCAGATCGAGTGACATATAAGTGTAGAAATTGTGGATTGACATTTGATAGGAGCGATAACTTGCAGAGGAATACAAAAACCTGTATAGCTGTAGGACCTTCACCTACCAAAACCAGTAGTGTACAGTCTCCCTCACCACAGCATATGAGTGTATTTCCCACAAAACCAAGGATTCAGGATGAGCATCCAACATCGTACCAGCGACCATTACGCCCAAAAATCNGAGTGTATTTCCCACAAAACCAAGGATTCAGGATGAGCATCCAACATCGTACCAGCGACCATTACGCCCAAAAATCATGGCAGGGTGTGGGTTGGTTAATGACAATGGTTTCGTGGAGGCTGAAACGGCTTTCCAGAGCAATCTAAAGATATNGAGTGTACTTCCCACAAAACCAAGGATTCAGGATGAGCATCCAACATCGTACCAGCGACCATTACGCCCAAAAATAATGGCAGGGTGTGGGTTGGTTAATGACAATGGTTTCGTGGAGGCTGAAACGGCTTTCCAGAGCAATCTAAAGATATNATGGCAGGGTGTGGGTTGGTTAATGACAATGGTTTCGTGGAGGCTGAAACGGCTTTCCAGAGCAATCTAAAGATATATCGCTCTACAGCAGGACAGCTCATAATTAGATATTTGTACATTTTTGGCTTGCATGATACAAATAATCGCAGAGCAACTCAACATAGAAGAACGGGAGAAGGGCCCAATTAAATTTAATATGCCGCTCGATTGTTAATATACAAAACAAGCTCCATTTGATGAAGGTACAGACAAAAGATAATTTAAAACGACAAATTTACCAATCCATGAAATCAGCGATACCAACGAGGCCTTCCAAATTAGCATAGAAACATTATGTATTGAAGATACATGTCAAAAGTAAATCACCTACAAATGCATGTCAATAAGTTGGACTACCTTCACCCCTCATATTATATCGAGCTGCCTGCAGGGATCAAGAACAGGAAGGCTGTGATTAACCCACAAAACACAAATGACCACATGTACTTTAAATGGGCCATTTTGGTACATTACATGGAAGGCGACCACCTGTATCGTGTCAACAACCGCTAACACGAACTAAAAACAAAATTTGAATTTTCAGGGTTAGAGTTCCCTATACAACTTAGACAAATAAAAATTTTCGATAGGAACAACTCTGTTGGTTCTGTCAATGTTTACTCACTCAATTCCAAGGAGTAGACTGTGCCCATACGCGAGGTGAAAGAAGAGAAGCCAGACCATTTCAACCTGCTGCCTGCTAACCACAGAGGAAAATGCACATTATTGTAGTGTAAAAAATTTCGAACTTTTGATAAGATTTCAGCTGACAGNCTGCTAACCACAGAGGAAAATGCACATTATTGTAGTGTAAAAAATTTCGAACTTTTGATAAGATTTCAGCTGACAGCCTACAAGGAAGAAACTCATATGTTCAAGTGCTGTTTCATGTACTATAATGATTTGCCATGGGTATACAGGCTAACATGGCAGCAGTGCTTGTAAAATCACAAAAATATTGCAAGGAGTTATACCCCAGTTAGAATCGTCGAGATGTCACAGCTGGTGGAGGGCCATAGGCCACCAGCTTTAAAATTTAAGAACTATCACAACATTAATAAACTACCCATAAATGTTTATGCATATTTTGAGGCCATTATGAAACCGAATCACACTTACGAACTGANAACATTAATAAACTACCCATAAATGTTTATGCATATTTTGAGGCCATTATGAAACCGAATCACACTTACGAACTGAACCCTAGCCTATCAGATGCATGAGGCATAAAGCTCCTGAATTTACGTCAAAATGGACAACGACGTCATCCCTGCAGCACTAACATCCACGCAAAACCAGGACCCTATTATATACATGGGGAAAGATGCAGAGAAAGAGTTCATGGAGACGATTGTAGATATTGGCCAAAAGGAAAATAAATTTTTGCCACAACAAAAGCCGATGGAGACACTCGCCCCCACAGAAATTACCTGCTATTCCAGAGCAACACGATGCTGCTATTGTACTGCTTCATTATTGCACTAAAATTCCAAGGTGAATGACCACGACCATTTTACTGGGCAGTACATTGAGCCCTAATGCAAAAATTTGCAATTCGCTGTGCCAAAGATTGAAGAAACTGGTTGAATTTTCCATAATCTAGAATATGACGAGAAATTTTTTTAAGACAGCTGCGCTATGATACAAAAAACATATTCATCATTCCACACACAAGCAAAAAAATTATCACATTTTCAAAGCGGCTGAGAGACAGATTTTCTATCCAGTCTGTAGATAAAATCAGGTGTCCCTGGACGAGTACCTGCCTCGAAATCAATTTATCAACACCGTAAAATACTTCAGTGCTGACCAACTGCCTCTCGTCATGAGCAAAGGCATCTTCCCCTATGATTATGCTGACAGCTGGGAGAAGCTGGACGAGCAGCAGCTACCTCCGAAAGAGGCTTTTTACAACAGGCTGATGGACTCCGTGATCAGCGACGAAAAATATGCCCCTGCCAAGTAGGTGTGGCAAGAGTTTTGGTGTAGTAGTCTAAAGGAATATTCAGAGTTGTTCTTGAAGACGGAGATGCTAATTATCTCAGATGTCTCTGAAAATTTCAGAAATTTGTGTATTTCTAGATATCGATTGAACTATGTTCATTATGNCATGAGCAAAGGCATCTTCCCCTATGATTATGCTGACAGCTGGGAGAAGCTGGACGAGCAGCAGCTACCTCCGAAAGAGGCTTTTTACAACAGGCTGATGGACTCCGTGATCAGCGACGAAAAATATGCCCCTGCCAAGTAGGTGTGGCAAGAGTTTTGGTGTAGTAGTCTAAAGGAATATTCAGAGTTGTTCTTGAAGACGGAGATGCTAATTATCTCAGATGTCTCTGAAAATTTCAGAAATTTGTGTATTTCTAGATATCGATTGAACTATGTTCATTATGTCAGTGCACCAGGGTTCGCTTTCGACGACATGTTGCGAATTATAGGGGACGAGCTAGAGTTTCTAACTAATTACGACATGAACATATTCGTCGAAGAAGGTATCCGTAGTGGCATGGCTTAGTGTGTGCAGCATCATACGGTGGGGAACAACACCATTGTGAGAGAAACACATGATCCAAGCAAGCCTTCCACTTACCTACAGTACCTTGACACCAATAATCTATACAGCTGATTCATGTCACTACCTTTGCCAATATGCAATTTCAAAAGGGCCAACACCAATATAGATGTAATGTCCATGCATGACGACAGGGCGACGGGATACATCATATAGGTGGATGTAGAGTACCCTGCGACCCTGAACATCGAATACCGTGATTTACCATTTCTTCCTGTCAACCAGTGCCCACCTAGCTCGAAACAGCTAAAGCTTCTAACAACTCCGGAAGACAAGAAAAATTGCAGCATTTATTAACGATCCTAAAAAAAAGGCTCTCGAACATGGAATAAAGGTTACAAAAATTCACCACATACTCAAATTTGTGCAAACACCCTGGCTGAAACTTTACATAGATTTAATACTGCAAGACGTCAGGCAACAACCAACGATTTCGAGAAAGAATTTTTTTATTTGGACAACCATGCAGCTATTGGCAAATTAATGGAAAATGAAAGGTAATGCCAAAAAATGGAACTGTTATGTAATGAGAAACGACTTAGGAAACTCGTGGCAAAACTGACATTTCTTGACAGGACAATATTCGATGAAAATGTATACGTGATCAACCTGCAACACGAAGTCGTATTGTTGGACAAGTCCATATAAACAGGGTTCACAGTGCCGAAAACACTCATGAAGACCCAGTATGGCGAAGATATCGATATCTTGCATACAGACACCGAATCGTTCGTGTATCAGTTTCGAACCCGAGATTTTTACGAGGACATAGTTTCGGATGCACAGTTCTGTGCAGAGTTTGACACCAGTGGCTATCCCATAAACCATAAGTGCTTTTCTCCAACCAACAAGAAAGTCGTTGGTAAATTCAAAGATGAGTGTGATGGGTCGATCATGACCGAATTCGTGGGATTATGGGCGAAACTGTATTCGTAAAAATGAGGGGTAAATGTCACAAAAAGGTAGAAATGAATCCTGTAACGCGTAGTGGCAAATAACATAGAATTTTCCGATTATAAAGCTGCTTTTAACAAACAGCAAGCAACGCATGTGGCCATGAACACAATACGATCACATCAGCATGTACTGAATACAGAGACTGTAAATAATATAGCTCTGTCTTGCTCCGATCACAAGCGACTCATATGTAAAGATCATGTTCATACTTTTCCTTATGGTGATGTAGCACTGATTTTTGTCGGTGTTAATATGAAACTGCAGATTGAATCGTGTATATAAATAAGGATCACAACTGACTGAGGAATATGGAGACGGGACACGCACCTTCGTCATCATCTCGCTCACAGCATCGTTAATGAAGCGACTTTGGCTACACTGCACAAAGATATGGGAGGATTGGATGGAAATCATTCATCTCATGCAACATTTTGAGAAATGCATATCTCTTATATATTGATTATTTGAAGAAAAATATTTTTGTTTGTTTCATACTTTTGTGGTTTATTTATTTTATACCATGTCATTCACTTCTCCCAGCAAAACACCATGTAAGGTTTTGGGCACACGATTACGAAACTTTTTCTTTAAATTCTGCTACCTCACAACTGTCAAAAGAGAAAATGAAATCACATTAAGAAGTAAGAAGGGGTACATTTGTGTTTTAATCTATGTATAGTCCTGACAGTTCACATCTACATTCCCACGCAGTTCCATAGATTTCAAAAATGTTTTTTTGGTGCGGTGGGTTAGACCACTCGCCCCCCTAAAATGATAAACTGGCTTTGATGACCAGCAGGCCACTTTAGATTTTTCATACATGAAAAAAAAAAGTGTGCATGTAGCTGTTGGTCGCTATGTTTCAATGCGATAATTTCTTTTCCTTCACCATATCATTCCGTAACAGGTCCATCCACGCCTCGTCTTACTCACTGGTGTGCTCACTAATAGGCACAGTCCAAATATCTACAATAATATTGGTGTCACGTAAATGCTACAAATTTCCATTTATGTGTAAATATTTTTATAATTTAACTCTTTAATTTTGCGAATGTAACATCGTTTCTGTAGAAAAGATGTACTATAGATAGTTTTTTAAATTTAAACNATATTTTTATAATTTAACTCTTTAATTTTGCGAATGTAACATCGTTTCTGTAGAAAATATGTACTATAGATAGTTTTTTAAATTTAAACACGAAAGATTTTTTTTTGTAATTCCTTATATTATATAAAACATGCATTCTTCTAGGGATTATTTTTTATTTGACCACCCCAGTTTTTGCGGGTGCAGCATCGATCCATACATTCTACAAAAAATATTCTCTAAGGATACGCATCACCTACTCTCCGAGCAGAAAAATTATCTTACATACTCGAAAGAAAGGCATAAAATTATGTCATAAAAATATTTAAGAAATAATTTAAACATTATAAAGGAATCACATTCACGAACATTAACATGATTACGATTTTGAAGATGCAGTGGTAAAATAAGCCCTAACCGACGTTTCCTTAAATATCTCTGTTGGAATTACGTCCAGTCACATCCATTCATCAGGTAGTATTGCCATAGTTTCCTTACACCCTCTACTGAAACACAACCTTGCTTATGAAAGTAGAAGGATTTCAAACTCACTATAAAATCAAAAACAGAGACATTAAATTAAGCNAAACACAACCTTGCTTATGAAAGTAGAAGGATTTCAAACTCACTATAAAATCAAAAACAGAGACATTAAATTAAGCTATTTCCCCCACGAATATGTAATTGCAAAAAAAGTCATCTGTGAAAACCACGGTTCCCATCATCTCACAGAAACTCAAAAAGAGACTACAAATGAAGGCAAGCAGGTCGAGCACCATTCCGATNCCACGGTTCCCATCATCTCACAGAAACTCAAAAAGAGACTACAAATGAAGGCAAGCAGGTCGAGCACCATTCCGATAATTATTATTCCGCACAGACATCAGAAAGACGCAGGACTGACCACCCAAGAAACTACAATACATCCCAATCCCTGAGTTTCCGTAAAAATGCTTTGGAATGAGTAGGTTTCTTGCTAACCACGATATTTTCGTACTTTCAAACTCCGGCCATTACCAACACTTTCATTTTCTTTCACTTTGGTAAGCTTCGTAATTTTTTTATCGGGTTGGAAAATAAAAACAGTGGAGGTTCGTTTTACCGTGATAGTACGTTTTCAGTAGGCGTCAGCATAATTTAGAAACTTTCAGACTGCATTGACAGTTTTAGTTTGTACGACGCAGTTTCGATAACGCGTGGAGNGTCAGCATTATTTAGAAACTTTCAGACTGCATTGACAGTTTTAGTTTGTACGACGCAGTTTCGATAACGCGTGGAGAGCATGCGTGGCAGCCGACGCCAGGCCCTTATCTGGGGAGAGGGGGGTTGATATGCAGCACAAGTACACCTGTGCCTGTCGCCTTCGGTCAGTCGCCCTTCAGGTCAGTTGGAAGTCAGTCGCCACTCAGTTCAGTTGATACCGAGCAGTTGTCTGCTCGCCTAGGCCGCGTCGGGTGTGACGCTAACCCCCACATCGGCAAACTTGAACTTACAAGATTATTTCTCCGCCGGTGTGGAAGGTCGCTGCATTGGTTATTTCTTCGGGCAAGTTTAAGAACTGAAATAATTCGTAAACGACTGTGGCTCTATTCTGCACGTGCCTATTTATCTGTGAACGGTCCGTACTCTGCATATCTGAACTTCGAATGTGAACTGTGTCACTAAAATGATATATAAAAGTATAGAACAAATACTCCGGAACTTGACTTTATTTAATATGTAATTGCCATCCATTTTANTCTATTTATCTGTGAACGGTCCGTACTCTGCATATCTGAACTTCGAATGTGAACTGTGTCACTAAAATGATAAATAAAAGTATAGAACAAATACTCCGGAACTTGACTTTATTTAATATGTAATTGCCATCCATTTTACAGAGTCTCGTNATAAAAGTATAGAACAAATACTCCGGAACTTGACTTTATTTAATATGTAATTGCCATCCATTTTACAGAGTCTCGTGTTACTCCGTCTTGAGCTAGTCGAGTGGAAAGTTATCGCCTAGTGGCAACGTAAACCCGGCTATAACTTAGTAACTGTGCGCGTGTCAATGTTACAATATGCAGGGAACTTCTGGTAATTAAACAATTTCACCTCCACCTTTATGGCAGACACTGTTTCACTATGCTAACTACTAAATTCCAAGAATGCTTAATGTCTAATTGCCCAGTGGATACAGCACATACAATAATATAAACTTTGAAATACATCACAGATCTAGGCGCCTTCACAGAAATGCAGATGCATTTTCAAGAGATTGTGGGAACCATTCGGTCTTCATTTTGAACACCAAGAGGAAAAAGGTGGTGTGGTGTATCTTGGAAGGCAAGAAGGACAAGATTTCAAGGATCTGTATTTTTCGATGGGTCACTTACATGGGATGACGAGGGTATTAAGAAAGGTCAGCCAAATGAGCCTACTTGCCTCCAATACTAGGGTGGAAAGAAGCTGGATGTCGACCAAGATGGGAGACATCTATTCTGGGTCCGACAGTCAAGGCATACTGGGCACAGTTGAATTCCCTCGTACTGCATAATGGTGTGCTTTATAGTAACTGGGAAAGTGATGGTGGGAAAACACATGCACTTACAATTGGTACTACCAGAGTGCACAATCCTATACTTCGGTGCAAATAAGATCAGATTACGGAAAAAAAAAAATTAGGAAATAAATATGAAAATACACATATCTTAACTTATCATGATACATTTTTTTATGTGTCTGTTAACCACGGATTTTTGATGTTTTTCGCTTACTAAGTTGGAAATATCCTGAAGAGTGAGTGAAGATGTTTGGGCGGCTCTTAACAGCGAGATCTTGAGAGCCGATGAAGGTGATAGAGGTGAGTATGGAACAGCGCCGGAATGAAAGGGTGGGGCAAACGGGAGATCCCCGAGAAAACCCGCAAACCAACGGCGTCGTCCGGCACGATTCCCTCATGCGAAAATCCGTGAGTGGCCCGGCTGGGGATTAAACCCGGTTCGTCTAGGTGGGAGGTGGGCATGTTAACCACTCAGCCATCGTGGCGCCTAGAAATATCCTGTAGTTCAAATATTTACAGGCCAGGTATTTGTCACATTAGCAACTCGATTGCAAAAATAATAAACAGGAATAGTGATGTTAAAAGTGTTTAGATGAAAACTGTACAAGTTATGAATCTCGAATATATTTTATTCAGTATTTATTTCTTCCATCAATCAAACAGATCAAATATTCACTTTTTACATTGCTTTGACTTATTTTACAGCAGGTCAGTCTTCTATGATGGGCATATCCATTCCATGTAACTTATTCTTAGATGACTTAAACCTGTTTCGAATTTGGGCTGAAAATAGGTGTGTCAACAGCATGGGCCATGGCCCCCTAATCTAACCAATCAATATACCATTGTCCAATATGATGGTTATATCAGTGTATCATTTTCATATTAAGTGCAACCAGCATTCGAACAAGGCTGTGCGAATTGTAGCCAGAAAGCATAGGGCAGTAAAATCACAGCTGTTTTATTCTCTCTGCGTCTCTTTTAGGTAGGGAAAACTCACCCACTCTGTAGTTACTGTGCTTGTGTTTACACCAACACGGATTCTAGATGTACAGATGTAGTTCGACTGCGACTCTCGTAGATGGCACGGTCGGATGTAGAATGACTGACTTTGTTAAGAAGCATTGACTTCCACATTGCCCTCAGTTATAATGTTCTCAGTGGAGTAGAACAGTCAAGTGTTGTTTTGTTTTTACTGTTTGTGTAGACTCAAAAATATGAATGTGATTATTTTGTGTATGTATGTATATATATATAATATATATATATATATATATATAATCCTAATTTCAAATAATGCTGCATGATATTTAGTGTGCACACACTAATGTACATCTATGGATGCCTATGACTGAGAGCTGTATTTTATATTTATATTATTTTGTGTAGTTTATAAGAATATCTCATTTTCGTGAATTTGGTTAGGAAATCGCTACAAGAACGCAAATAAATTTCTGTGTATGAGCTACATTTATTGGGGAAATGGTAGTGTTTATTAGCTGAGAATAGATCTCTATATGTTTTCTTTTCTGTCGGAATATATTAAAGTTTTAAGTAAATTTTATTTAAATAACACCTAATATTTGTTTTACAGAACTGCTAATTTATGTTATGAATTTATTTTATTTGTCACCACAGAGTTGGAAACAGAGATATTCATTTTACTTTGGTTTCTATCCTTGATAAACCATATGCATTCAGCTATATAATTCTGCATTAATTACCCATCGGTAACTAAAATTATGAGATTTAATTAAAGACTTTTACATCCACTACTTAAAAGCTGTAATGATTTTTACCTTTCAATAATTATAATTGGTTGAATATGGTAAATAATTGCCTCAATAAAACCTAATTTTGATTGTCATGCTCTTCTGTTGAAAGAATTTAATCATAATATGNATGGTAAATAATTGCCTCAATAAAACCTAATTTTGATTGTCATGCTCTTCTGTTGAAAGAATTTAATCATAATATGGATGAATATTCAAACAATAAAACAATTAATTTTTTAAATACCGCTCAGTACTTTTCCTGGCCTAGGTTTGAAAATTTAGGCGAATGCTTTCTCTTATTTAATAGTAGATGGCTGTATTATAATGAATACTTCTTTGTAAAAATATCTGTTTCCTATTTTATTGTAACAATAATTTTACTTAATTTAATTATTTTGTTATTTATTAAAACAAAATATATGGCAGGTAAAATAACAAAATGTAAACAGGAAATATTTTTAATTATGAATTTATTAAATGTAAAAAATTCTTTATAACACAGCAGTCAGGATATAACACAATAAGAAAATAAATTTACAAAACCTTCATAACTAGACTATCTGTACAAAAACTACTGACAGTATTACTCCCGAATAAACTACAACAAGCTCAGGTACAATTAATTATTACAATAAATATCACAGGCGCTCATTAAATTAAAACATGTATGTGCACGTCACAATATTTAACGAAGAATGAAACAAACCTGCCAAACGTAATAGTTCTGTACTGTTTCTCGGCGATCACACTTTACATATCAAACACGAAAATTAACTTTCTTCACTCGTACCAGTTTCTATTACAGAGTTAAAATTGTGAAATATTTAAATGTCACAGTCTATGTACACAACCGTTGAAAGACATATGGTTTTGAAAAAAAAAAACAAGTCCGTACATTCGCCATGTTATTTTTTGCTGTAGATCTAATACACACTTAAGAATTCCTTTTCTGCAACTGCAAATACAAGCAATCTTTTTCAGTTCATTATTCAAATATGTAGCTGGTTCATTGCTAATGAACACACTCGGAAGCACTGATTACGAATCATTTCAAAATACTAAAAGTAAAGATTATGACAAATTTGTTATTGAAATCATAAGGAACTTTCAGGGATATACATATTTTACAATTAAGCCAATTATTACGTAATAAATATATAGATTAGTTTAATTACGATGAAGATTACGATTTCAAACAATCGTTAAAATTAATCTAATTAAATGCATAAGTAAAAGCGAATTTCGGTGATCATTGATTTCAACCACTGTGAAACAATCATGTATAACCACTGTTAACATCAATGTGAGATGCTGGTTGGTCAGAGTAAACGTTAAAATTTATAAAAGTTAAAAGCGGAGATTTGGAAAAAAAAAATGTGATCTCGTATAGTGTGTTCAATTAACAGTAAGCCTGCTACATAGGTATAGACTATTCACGGTAAAGTGAGCACTTTTGAGGCCTTAATTACTTATTCCTTTCAAACATTTTTATTCTTTAACAGCCTTTTTAAATAAATATTGACATGAAAGTAATAAACACAGTGTTTATATTCCACCGCAGTAGGAATTTAGCATCTAAGGCTAAAATAAAAAAGTTCATTTGGACTATTATTCGAGATGAGAGGGCTTTAAAAAGAGTTCACTTTACCATGAAAAGCCTATATATATATATATTAATTAGGCTTGGAAGGTGTGTAGAGAAGCGAATACGCGATGGCGATGGTGGCTAGGACGGCTCACCAGGGCCTCCAGACAGGAGGGGCAGGAGGCGGTGGCGGCGGCGTGTCCTTGAGCGGGGTGGCGTCCTCGGGGTCGCAGGGGGAGGCGGGCGGCGTGTAGGCGGCGGCAGCGGCGGCGTCGAGGCGGTGCACGCAGGCGCCGAGGT
>NQII01002306.1:150187-168399 GCA_002778355.1 Clitarchus hookeri
CCCCCCCCAAAAAAAAGCCTATGTTTTTCCCAGCTGTAATCTCAAAATTGAACCAAACAATTCGTCGAAATACAGCTCAAAATAATATGTCTCATTACCAGACTGTAGTGACAATTTCTTCCAGATTTGTTATCAGGTTCGCCCATGTTTCAGTTTAACTTTTGAGATAAAATTTAAATCAAACTCAGCTAGAAGCTAAACGTTTACCGTATGAGAACTGTATGTCTGATGATTTTAAACCAATTGTAACGTACCGCTCATGCGACTTTGTGTTAAAATAACATTTGGAATTTATACAAATCAATATTTTAAGTTCAAGTCCCCTTATGTATACGCTACAAACATGATGAATGTAACTTTACAAATTATTTGTTATTTTAATCACGCTAAAGTCAATATCATGGTACGAAACTATAAAATAAGTTATCCTCGATGTTTGCTTGGTCAAACCAAATTAAGGCTCCCGCCTACCTGAAGATTTTTTCCGCGTTTGAAGCTGAGAAGGACAGGAGCTATAAGGGCGACACTGGCCCACCCGTCAAGTGCGCCATCGCCGCTAAGAGCAAGGCTCTGAACTGGCGTGCAGTGTTCTAGCCGCACTGCGTGTAACTGTCGGACTTTCAGCGGTGACCCTATTATTTTATTTGTGGAAAGTCTGCAGGAAGATTCATTGAAGGGTCCTTAAGCAGTTTTTAACTGTTTGTTTTGGAGTACCCTAAAATATTTTTCTAACATGCGTGACATTTTGAAAGTACCCAACAGCCCTCGTCTGAAGATTTTTTTTTTTTTTTTCGTAGATCAGCACAATTATTCTGCAACGCAGTTCATGCGTAATTTAGGCGGTAGTCGAATGCTAAATTGTGAACGTCACGTATGGTGAGTGTGTGCTGACAGAATGGTGGTTTCAGTAATTAGTGGCGTGACGTCATATAATAAATAAAAAGTAATCAAGCCTACCACCGTGACTACAACAATATGATTGAATTTACTCGTTAATTATTTACTCAGATATAGTTGTTTGTATTTAGGCTCTAATAACCATGCACTGACTTTTTTTAATTTTTTTTTTAGCCTATACACTTCACGAAGTAAAAATGGACTTATGAGATCACCTTCCCTTCTCCATGTGTGCGTGACCCCAAACACTTTTGAACCCCGTTCGCTTATTTTCAGTAAAATTGTTACCCTTACAGTACAGACTGAGATACCCAAATTTAATGCACGATGCAGCCGATTTCAATTTTTGGATGCGATGTCATTTCCCAGAAACTATTCAACTGATTTTAAACAAACCCATTTCGAAAATTTGCGTCAGCTTACTTTACAATATAGGTATATGGAACCACTCAAAACTATTCCTGCCAAATTTGGCACTGATTTATATTTTTAAAAAATCCCTTAACATGTATGATTTTAGTATATCAGGCAGCTATTTTTAAAAAGTTCTCACGAACTCAGATACACCCCCTGGCGTTTTGTAACAATATCCATATACAGAATGGGCCCAAATTTCTGTCACCACCTCCACGTACTCGCACTACCGTGTAATATTTTTGATCACACACTGTTTTCTGTTGCAGGTATAAATAACGGCAGATAGCAGTGATCACACCACTGAGGAAGACGTTATTGCAAGCCGGCGGGTTCACGAGAGGCCACGAACATGACAGTTGGAACAGGTGCGTATGGACTTCTAACCACCTCGAAAGAGATGGGGACGGAAGTTCTTTACTACCGCTAGCGTAGAGGATAAACCAAAAAGTGGTCGACCATCAACAAGAGGGGAACAATGCAGAGACGTCGCTGCGTCTGGGGAAATATCACCATTGAAGTCGACACGGAAACGGTCTGCGGAGCTGAGTGTACCCCGGTCAACTCTGCACGAAGGAAGAGGGCGTGTGACGCACTTCTGCAGGTGTTTGACACAATCCCGAAGTGCGGCAAAGTGATATTTAGTGATGAATGTGCCACGTACCGGAACTCCCGGTCACGGGACATCGTCTTTTGGTCAAAGGAGAACCCATATTTTTATAAGAAGGTGGAGAACAACCCTCCGCGTGTCATGATATGGGTTGACATGTATAGCAGACAAATTTATGGTCCACATATTTCCTTGATGGCACTATCAACCAGCATCATCTTCATATGTTATGGAAATGGTTCATACCCTGTTTGGAAGGCCAGGGGATCATAGACCACAGAGGACCAGTGGTTTCAGCATGATACTGCGCCTCCGTATTTTGCCATTTCGGCGCGGGAATATCTTAGCGTATTGTTCCCAGAACGCTGGATTGGCGGTGGAACGTCTACATTGCCAGCTGCACTTGTCTAGTCACCTCCAAGCCCTCACCTCACAACATGTGACAATTCGCTCTGGGGTTTCAAGAATATTGTTGCAGAGCATAGTGTTGATTCGGTCGATTACTTAAAAGCAGCTGTGAGGCAGGCGTTCCGACGGGTCACTCCAGCGATGCTGCGAAAAATATCGCACAAAATCTGGCGCCATATTATTTTGTGTTCTGAGAACGATAGGGTACAGAACGATGTTGTGGACGCGTAATGACATCAATAGTGGGTATTGTTCGTACAGGTATAATAATGAACATTTTTATGGGAGATTGATGGGACTTAGTGCCCATTCCTTATATGAAGCTAGCAAGCAAAGCTTAGGCCTATTTAGTATACTGTATGTAGTAGGAAAATATTACCACGCTCAAATATAAGTACTTACCGATGTAAATAGGTAGCCTACTTTTTTCACATACATAAGGGGTCGCGGTGGTTGAGGGGTTAGCCTGCTCGCCTCCCTCCAAGGCGTACCGAATTCAATCCCCGAACGGGTCACTCCCGGAGTTTTGCATGTGGGAATCGTGCCGGACGATGCCATTGGTTTGCGGGTTTTCTCGGGGATCTCCCGTTTCCCCCGCCCTTGCATTCCTGCGCTGCTCCATACTCGCCTGAATCACCCTCATCGGCTCTCAAGACCTCGATGTTAAGAGCCGCCCAAATCTCTTCACTAACTCGTTTTGTTTCCAACCCAAGAATAGGAACACGTAGGTCAGAGGGACGGACGTGCTGGAGGCACAGGGGCGGCGTGTGACGCGATGCGGCTCCTCGTGTCCTTGTTGCGCGCGCGTGCAGTTGGTCACGGGTTGCGTGGGGTGTGACGCGACGCAGTTGTGTCCGCCGTCACGCGGCGCCATGCATGAAGCTCGCTCGGGCGTGCCGTCTTGAATGGTGAGGGGGGCTGCAGGCCCGTCCAGCTTTCCGCAGCCCCCCCCCCTCCCCAATCCTTTTTCAGGTATCAAAACCTTTATGTATTGGGCTAACCTTGCAACAGAGGGTTCTTAGTGACCACCAGACCACTCAGTCACATGTATGAAACTTGCCCCCAACTCCACAACCATGTCATCCACGATGAACATACATCGGAGGCGAATAAGAATGATAGCAGAAAGTGAATCAGCAGCAGTCTTATGATTGTCAGTTTAAGAGGGTGACTGTAGAAAGTAAAATAATTATTTTCCTTTTTAATTTTAATTACCGGGCACTTTCATCNGTCAGTTTAAGAGGGTGACTGTAGAAAGTAAAATAATTATTTTCCTTTTTAATTTTAATTACCGGGCACTTTCATCTTTTTTTGTTTTCCTCCGCCCCAAGGAAAATACAAACAGTTTTCAAAATAAATATCTAAAATGTATGCAGACATTACATTAAAATGTCTAAAGACAATAATTTCCCAAATTATTTTAAAAACATAAAAAATTTTGGGATTACAATAAAAATGTGCCATTACAAAATATATAGTTACAGAAATATGTATAATTACTTAACTGGCAAAAGTTTCCCCAATTTACATTTTACTATATTCCCAAATTTACATGTCTGGAAATGAGACCCAAAACCCAGGTGTTACCTCCCCCCGAGTGTCCACCATCGCTTAGTTTGCCAGGGTATATGTAGCAAAGATTTCGCAACCACCGTGTACCCCAAAGCTGTGGAGAACATACTCGAAACGGAAGCCCATCTTCGTCCAATCCAATTCAAAAACGATGCTGACCTCACAAGGCGATCCTTCTCAGTCGTCCCAGCCGCCGCTAGGTGGAAGGAAATGCCATATGCTCAGTGCAATTCCGACCACCGTCGAAACCACCAAGCAACCGCGTCGTGGAGTCTAACGCTTTCTCGGCTGTCATCAAAGGGCAACGTCTTCGAAAATATAAGTACCCATGATCGATATGAGGTAGTGTAACTCTGTTACATCCTGGTGCGTTCAATCGTTTCAACGGGGTGTAGCGCAACTGCAACTGGTCCAGCGGGGCACAGCCTCCAAGCAACCGCAGAGGAAACCAATATGGGATATTGTGCCCACCCGAGGTGCGCAGTGGCCACTCTCCGCATCCCGACATTGAAATGATTTTCTGCCAAAACGACTATCATAAACTATGTGGGTAGGATCTCATGTTAGAACACTGTCTTTGTAACAAATGCTTAATGCAATTACTATAGATTTAATTCACATCGGTAAAAGTATTTTATTCTTATAAAGGGGCTTGTCTTTTGAAAATTAAGATACAAACAAACACGTTCATCAGTGTTGTTCATGTGACTTGTACAGCTATGTTTTCGTGGGGTAGTTCAGCATTGGGTACACGAGCAGAAAACGATAATCGGTATATGTCATCCTCAGTCTATGTATGCTTCCAATAGCTTCACATCTTCAAGGTGCGGAATGCCTCATTTGACTCTACAGACTGCACTTGACTGTACACTGACACGCGGACTTGCAGTTAAGTTGGCAGCTAATTAACTTGTATACACTAGTGGAAAATGGAAAATGAACACCACTAAAGCGGTGGCACTGAAACACCATATGCGCGTGGGGCACTGATAGAGGGCAGTACCTGCAATGATTAAAAGTGCTGTGCTGTGGACAGGGTAGGAACTGCATACTAGGCATAACACCGCTGAGCCCAATACTATTGTAGTTGACTCGGTGAAAGAGTAGTCTGTTGTTTCAAGCATCGGCCTGTGTGTAGTGAACATTGAAGACATGCCACGATGGTATAGACGACTAATCTTCGTGCAATTAACGGACTTTGAACGAGGTCTTATTGTGGGCCTAAGGGAGGCTGGATATTCCTTCCGAAGAATTGCCCAACGCGTAGAGTATGAAGCCTCATCTGTGCATCATTGATAGTGCCAGTGGTCCAACGATGGTGCACATGCTCGTCAACTTTGTTCCGGACGGCAGCGGCATACGGATTCCCTCCTGGACCGCCGCATCAGACGAGCAGTCATTACTGATCGCATGACGACTGCCACACTGTTGCACCCAGTGTGTCAGCTAGGAGCATCGCCAACCGTTTTCTGGATGCTGGGTTACGATCAAGGATGCCGCACGCCAGGCTTCCTCTCACACCTCATCACTGTGCAGTCCACCTCTGATAGTGTCACGAACGACGCCACTGGAGAGATGAATAGCGCGGAGTTGTGTTTAGTGATGAGAGCAGATTCTGTCTTGGCGCCAGTGACGGTAGTTTGCGAGTGCGGCGTTGACCAGGAGAGCGGCAACAAACAGATTGTATACAGCAGCGACATACAGGACCAACTCCTGGCATCATGTTCTGGGGAGCAATAGCCTACAATGACCATACGCCTCTGGTGTTTTTTGAGGCAACAATGAACAGTGAACGCTACATCCAGAACATCATCCAGCCTATTTTGTTACCGTTACTACAATGCCAAGGAGATGTCATCTTCTAACAGAAAAATTACCGTTGCCACATGTGTCGTGTTACCCAACGCGCTCTTGAAAGTGTTCATCTCCCCTGGCTAGCACGATTACCCGACCTGTTCCCCATTGAGCATGTGTGGGACATGATGGGACGGCATTTGGTGCTGTCTGCAATGCTGTCAACAAACCTCCACCAATTGCAACAACGAGTGGAATTAGTGTGGGACACTTTGCCTCAAGATGACATCTGAAACCTTTATGATCGTCTCTACGCACGACTGCATCGTCGCTAAAGGTGACTATACAAGATAACGACACTATTGTTCAAGACACTCTGTAGCCTGTGTTCATTATCATATACAGCGTATAACCTGTATAATATTTCAATAAATCCTTCGTTCATGTGGGATCATTGCGTCAGAGTGTTCATTTTTTAATTTTCCACCAGTGTGGTTATAAGACTTGGTATTGTAACGCGATTGTATACTCTTTAAGGTAATGGTCACTGAAATTGACGTTTATGGTTTAATACATACGAGAATATCAATTTGTGTATGAGTAACACATTTACGTTGCTACAGAATTGACCTGTTGTCTTTTTGTTGGTACCGCGCCCCTATGACCATTTTCGCTGTGACTGATCATTTCATAACATAACAGTTATACGTACTACAGTTAACCTATACGTATTCGTACTACTTATATTTTTCACATTCACGATAGGAATGTATGTACCTAAAAGCGATTGTGAATAAAAACAACCGTTATAATAATTTTCACTCCGGAAAAAAATTAACTTTGGGGAAAGCATATCCATGAACAGACACCAGTCAAAATAAAAATATTGCGTTACCTTAGAATTGTTTATTTCTTTTTTGTTTTTTGTTATTTATGTCCTGCCCACCGTTTTGAGTTCTGCTCTGGCGTCCATCATAACTTCGCAAAAATGCCGAGACGGACGTACGACACACACCAGGAGCAGTAGAGAGAACGTAAGTTGTTACATACCATATTTTGTAAACAAGCTTGACGTTTATATTTTTACAGTCTTACGTTTACGAGGTCGCAATAAAATATTTATTTTATGCTCTCGGTTGAGATAGTCACGGAAGGTTGAGAGAGGAACGGAAGGATATGATTCTCATTTTCTCCTGTCATAAACGCAAAGCATTACCGGTTAGATGCTTTCTCTTTAAATGTGTGCATGATCCGAATTCTTGCCAGTCTTAGGTATAACGTACATATATAGCGAGCTCGTAGATCAAACACGGCATTTAATAAGTCACAGAGCACACAACGTAACTTAGTCTAATCGTAAAATTATAAAAAGAAAAAGGTATTGTTAATAACGTTTGAAATTAAAATCAAGGCTATATTTATGTGAGACGATTAGCGTTACCAGACATCCGTCAAAAGTAGGACATGTCCTCATTTTAATAATTTTTTTCATTCGGCAGAATTTTTCGTGGTAATAAAAAATGTCCTGTTTTTTAACCTATTAAAATATAATATTTGTCTACTAATTACTGCTATATTAATAATTTCTGTTCAACAAAACTCGTCATAGCTATATTGCCAACATTCACTTGGTTAATCATAGAATAACGTTCGCATTTTATTTGCTAATCGCTGTAAATTATGTTTTCGATTTTATTTAATTACTTTATTTAGATTAATTTTTACTGCTGCAATTAGTGTTATAATGTTTTGTTGAATAAAAAATTGTAAACTAAAGTTTATTCTCTTGGTTCTTATATTTCATATTTTATGTTATCTGATACTGGGAACAATATTTTAAATTATTAACTAAACATTATATATATTTACTGTATATGCATATTCATATATATACACACATATTGCGGTGCTAACGAAATTTCATAATACTCCTTTTTAATTAAATGTTCACTTTTTCAGAGTAATTGTCCCTTTTATTATCGTGAATGTCTTGTAACCTACACACGATACTTGCCAGGTGTACTATGAATGAGAGACATGTTAAGAAAACGTACGAAACAGCTGTACGAACAGCTGACGGAGTTTGAAGGAGCCCGGATAATCGGAATGCGAGAGTCAGGGTGGACGACGCATGAACTACAAGTCATTTGGGCAGTTTGGACCTCAGAGTCAGATAGTGTTGGCAGCAATGGATATGTGAAGGTATCTCTAAATGGCACACTGACTCTGGACGACACTAACAGGCTAACGTTTCATTGTAAGACAGGGGTGAAAATATTAATATGCCCCAGAATCTTCTCTATCGAGTTTATTTACTCGTACAATAGCGTCCAGCACTATGAGACCATTCGTATTTCGTTCTTTGTGGCCAAGGTTTCAATATTTTATATTTTAAGTCTTCTGTTGCAGTTCGATATATCTTTATTTGTTTTATTATATCTAGAAGCCATTTAGTTTAGTGTCGCGACTCATAGCATTATTTACTATTAACAGTTACACTTCCTGCAGTAACATTTTTGAACCAAGTTCTTTAGTAACACATTTTATAACTGTTGCGCTCATTATCGTGATAATGTATTGCCTAAGCGTTAAAAGCAAACTTATTTTTGCTCCATGCATATATGATAACAAAAGACCGTCCTTTCGTCACAGGTGCAAATAAATCTATAAGAAAATATCATTCCACGATTTATTTTATAAGCAAAATTATTTAATTTTTTTTTTTTTTTCAGCCATGCATTATTATTTTGGAAGTTTCGTTTCGGTATCGCCTAAAGGCTGGATACATTCAACGAATTCCTGGGGAATGTCTGAATTTTCAGTTGAGAAGTAATTACTTTCTGTCGTTTGAAACTTAATTGTCTTACAATTCCTTTTAAGTCTAAAAGGAATGACTGGTTGGTTACTTACGCTCAACCAGATACTTTGAGCTTAGAAAACTAATTCGTGTTTGCAGTGCCGAAACGAAGAGGTCAGTTAGTATGAAGATTTCTGCGCGTGTGTTCTCAGATTTCCTCCGTCTGCCGCTCCCCTTTCCCCGAGATAATTAACCGGTAGGAGGGGAATTTTTAACCGTCGTTCAGGCTCCCAAATACAGAATATGGCGCGTAGTTTACAATCCCTGCCCTATTTTAGAGCGGCACATGTTCCCTACTTTCGACATAATGATTTGGGGGCTACTGGGTTACGAGGGTTACTAAATACATAGCGGCACGCTGAAGAAATGCTGCGACACCACGTGCCGCCTTTACTGGCTGACGACCCAGCCAGATTGGGAGGCAGGCAAGTAGAACTAATACAGATTTTCCTAACTGATGGCTAAATGACTTTAGGTCTGTGATATTATATGTAAAATGCAGTTTACGTGATGTGACTGTAGGCGAAACGACTTAAGGTATTGTGCCTTGTAGGTATAGTGGTGCGTGTTGCTTGTTTTAGAATATTTTCTGGGAAATAATTTGTGTTTAGGACAAATGAACTGTAGGTCGTACAACTATAGGAAAAAGGCCATTTGCTGAAATTAAGTTCAGGCGAAACGACTTTAGGTCTCTAGTACTTGTATGACGAACAACTTTTTGATCTAGCGTCTGTAGGTGAAATCAATTTTTGGGGGGATTTCCAGCTCAACAAACTTTGTAGGCGAAACAATTCTAGGTTTATAGGCCCTACTGCTACGTCCGCGCCCGCCAGTTTACAGTAAGAAAACATTCGCCCACCTACAGATCTATTTTCCCATGTTTGTGTGTTTGTGTATGTGTAGGCGCACGCGTCATGTTTCGACACTTGTGTCCTGCTTGAGTATCTGGATTGTCGCCCATCGAATACTGTAGTACCAGATACAGTAGAATGCCAATTACTCAATTCCGAAGTGCATGAGAGTTGGAGTTGAGTTTGTAACACACGTTGGCAAATTTTACGCAGGATAATATACAGCATTTGTTTGATACCGAGGTCGATCTTATCGACTTACAAAGCTTTCTGGTGGGGGTGCTGAGCTGCAGGTGGTAACGGAGCATTGTCCTAAATAAATAATTCTGTAATCACTTTTGTTCTGTGTCTGCCCTAAAACAATAATAAAGATAGTTAAATACAGTGGTACTTCTCTTTTGCGCCAATTTTGTTGGCAATGAGTGTATTTTATTTTGATATAAAATTACAAAACTTTTATTTGCCCATAGGCTTAATTTATTACAATTTTATTTGTTTTGTGCAGGCCCTGCGTACCACAAGGAAGTTGATAGTGATTTTATATTTCGGTTGAAGGAGAATCACTTCTCATAAAATATGTAAAATAGCTTACGGGATCACTCCAAAATTGTATTGCGTTTTTCAGGTAGTTTAAAACATTCTATACAAGTCTCGTTAAAAAAATTCTCGCCAGACATAGTTTTTACAGTGTCCAATAACACGTCAATTTTCGCTTAGTGCCTTTTCTTACGAGATAATCGCTCGTCGCTTATAACATTTTAATGCCTGCGCCTATAAGGACGTATTTTCACCAGCCATACTAGCAATGCAGTATCTAGCCGATGACGATGCACCTCATGAAAACGCGTTGTAAGATTTAATACAGAACTCGATTTTCCACCAGATGACTTATGTCATGGTTGGTTAGTGCCACGGGGTTAGTGAAGCATGCAAGAACACTGCTACTTACATCGTCTCGTATTATATAATCGACTCGACAAGAAGTCATGGAACTTCGTTAAGGCGGTCGCCTACCTGCCACTTGAATTGCGTCGCAGCATGTTTTAAATACAGAATTATTTGCAGAAACTATTAAATGTTCCTCCAAAAAGTATACCTACGAAAACATACCCCAGAGGAGGACGAAGTGGTACAATTATCACGCATGTAATAAATATTATTTTGGAGCTCTCAAACATTGTTGAAAATGGCTTCTTCAAACTGCTGCATATTAAAACTGACTATCCGGGCATGATCAAAACTTCCACATAGGCGGTTCACGGTTATTTGAGCACTTTTGAAACCTACTGTTGAAAAATGTCACTCCTCCTACGTGCATATATATTTAAATGCGCACACTGACTAGTAAGCGCCCAGTAAAGTTGGCAACGACGGAGGGAAAGTAGTCCCATGTCTTAATGCTGGTTTTAAAGTGTTAGGCAAACATTTGTGAATACTGAAACTATTTCTTTTGCTTTCCGTTTTTTTATGTATGTAAATATAAGAATTGTTTTACTTGACTGATGCATGAATAAAGTGCTGAGACCCGAGGCAACGTTAATTTTACATATGACGGGATAATGCTCAATGTGTATACAAGTAGATATCAATCAGGCCTCTCGAAAGTGTTCAGTTTACCGTGAACAGCATTTATAAGTCTGTGCTGAAATATGCTGCATACTTTCCCCAATAAAAAGATCCATACGAACGCACAACGCGAGTTTAGACTACTCACGGTTAAATGGGCACTTTCGAAAGCCTTGCTTAGGATTTACTTTTTCTCTCATTTTATATTCTTCTGCCATGCACGGGACTGTTCACTTTGACGCTATTCCCCACCCGTGGAAAATAGGTGGTTTATATGGCGGAGTTAATTCCTCCAGGCATAGACTTTAAAATGCCTAGAAGGTTAAAGGTTTTTCAATAAGGTAGTCTTTTGACGTTTCACTTAACTGGATAATTATATTTTCTCGAGTTTGAACAAAAACAACATACAGCAACACTTCCGAGGTGTGGTATTCCAATTTGGCTATTCATATTAACTGGGGCGACTTCGTGGTGGAGTGGGGCTTCTCTGGTCGGCGACTTTATACTTAACTCTGCTGTGGGTGGTGGTATGCTGTCATCTGGGGATGAGCTCCGGCGAAGTGGTCGGCCTTGGAAAAAGGCCCGCATTTGGTGTCGTCTCACTGGACTGCTGTTCGGACTCGTGCTTACGTCTTCTCGCGATTCCTTGACGCAACTCTTCCCTCGGCGCGGTGATAATGAACTGTGTCCCTCTTCTTGCGTAAATTCGCTTATATGCTCTCCAGTTTCCCTCCCTAAGTATCGGCACGTGTCGCCTTGTTGGGGGAGGGGGTGGTGGGACGAAAACAGAACAATGCCTTTCACAAAATGTGCCCTGGTTTCTGAAGGTTGGGGGGGGGAGGTAGCACCTTGCCCCTAGCTTACTCGGTCAGCTATTTCTCCGCGGTGCGTGTTTTCTGATTTCCGGCGAAATACACATTATTATTTTGTGATATCTCGGCGCTCAACTGATCTCACGGGCTTGCTAGAGGTTCTCTTGCTTGGCTCTGCGATTTCTCCCGCTCCTACGTATGTACGTAGCACTATCCGGGTGCTCTGGCGATATGCCANGCGATTTCTCCCGCTCCTACGTATGTACGTAGCACTATCCGGGTGCTCTGGCGATATGCCAGCTCTTACTCGGCATAACCTTGACACGTGTAACTGCGATCCGTTCTAGCTGTTCACCTGCCTCGTGACACGTGTCAACTGGTAGGCGCTCGTGAAGGGGGTCAGCGAGGCTTCTACTCAAAAGGCGTTACACAACAACTTTATTCATCCACCAATACAAGTGATGCAGTGGATTTGTTAAAAATATCAGTGTGCTACAAAAGTGCAAACTTGCACTGTAATGTGTACAAAACACGAAAAAATAACTTCACGGGCCATAAATTTACCAATATTACACTTGAAACACATCAAGTTATACTTAAAACTGTTTATCAACTCGCTGCCAACATGAGTGGGAACCTGCACATCAGTGCGTATGATAGCAAATATGTACTAATAAGCAGTAATTTTTTTTTCAAATGTTGATTTCAGAAGTACTTACTTTGACGTGAGCAGTCTTTATAAAACACTGCGCGCCAGTTCATAGCTTGGCGCGTAGCGGCGATGGGATACTTGATCTTGTCTGTGGCCCTTGTTTCCTGGTATCAAACGAGAAAACAACTCCAGATAGGGCTAGTCTACAAAAAATTCATTATTTTATATTTTTATGAATTGCTGCTCAAATTGTAGNATTTAGATGGCATACTTCTCTCACACAATATTAGTGTTTTTGAACTTATAACTAATGTAAACTACTCACTTACCGAAATGAAATAATTCATATTGAAATTTTATACCATGAGATATCTCAAGAAATCTTTAAAATCACGCTATGAAATGTTTTCGCAATTTAAAAAAATTGCTTAAAAAAGGTAAATTATTGCATATTTTCTATTTGTAGCAGTCTATTATGTTTTGTAAAATAAGTTTTGCTAAGAATACCTTAAAATTAATAAAGACATGACCNTATGTTTTGTAAAATAAGTTTTGCTAAGAATACCTTAAAATTAATAAAGACATGACCTTTTAGTCACCCGAGTTAAATTTTCTGTAAATCATTTCGTTTATTTTATTTGTACGTCCCAAAAAACACTAAAATTGTGATTTTGACACGTGATAATGCAAAAAAATTATGCGATCTAAAATACTTTTGTGTGAGGAGAGAGTACTTATAAGTAATGATAANACACGTGATAATGCAAAAAAATTATGCGATCTAAAATACTTTTGTGTGAGGAGAGAGTACTTATAAGTAATGATAACAATGTTGAACGGTGTTTCGCACATGTATAAAATAATACATTTTTTGATGACTATCATCTATAAGTGTATGTAACACTTGAAAACGTTGCACGTATAGTATCAAGTGTTTTCGCGACGTTGTTACATGCTAGACCGCCTATTGAACCACAGCTTTTAAAGAATGCTGCAGAAGAAAGGAAGCCGTTAAGGGAGTCTCTCCGCACTTTTGGAGCAAGATTCCTGACGTCAAACACAGTTACTACAACCATTTCACTTTGTCCGTGTCGCCATCGTGCGGCAAGCCAAATAAATGCGTATTTCCCTAGCGACGCTTCATTTACGCAATGCAGAACGTAAAACGCTGATCTTCGACGCATTACGTAATGCGTTGCGTACTGTGTTTTCCTATGGAATTATGTCACTGACGGCAGAGTTGGCCAGTTATGGATTATGCCTATACCGGATGTTCACGAACAAATGATAATAAACACTAGAGTGGGGTGGATATAAAAATGGATCATATTTCATTAAGGAAACAATAGTCTAACGTCCATAGTTAACCTGCTAATGGCAGTGGCAATGTGCAGAGGTGGGTAGGCAATCAAAATAACCAGGCTACAGGCAGTGCAATGAAATGACACTTTATTTACACATTTGGGCTGAAGGCATGAGGACAGAGTGTCTGTTCGTTGTCTCTGTTCAAGGTATCTGTACAAACTGTCCGCCACCATTGGCCACACAGGTGGTGCAGCGTTGAAGCATGTTGCGACGCACATGTGCAAAGGTTTCCAGTGTGATGAGCTCATCGTTCGTGTCAAATGGTGAGGCATACACCATCGATTTTATGTGGACCCACAGTCAGAAGTCAGGGGGTGTTATGTCAGGTGAGCGTGGTGATCATGCCATGGGGCCTCCCCTACCTATACACCGGTTCGGGAAGTGCATGTCGTGGTGCCGGCGAACCGCAATGGAGACATGAGCCGAGCCCCATCCTGCTGAAACCACGTCGCCTCACGGGCATCTAAAGGAACTTCCTCCAAGAATTCCGTTAACACGCCATGCAGGAAGTGTATGTAGATATGTAGAAACTCCTAGACTGCGACCATACATTACTGAGTGGTGTTATCAGGCAGGCAGACCTGCGCATNATGTAGATATGTAGAAACTCCTAGACTGCGACCATACATTACTGAGTGGTGTTATCAGGCAGGCAGACCTGCGCATATAGTCGGTTCACGACTGGAAGAAACTTTTGAAAATCAACCTCTGAAAAAACACCTTAGCCGTTAGCGACATGCATATAACATTACAAACAGCGGCGAGCGCGGATACAGTTATGCCGTTTGGTTGCCAGCACAAAGAGAGGAAATAGTTCCAAAGTTTTAACGTAATTGTTAATTTATCGCTTACAAATGGGTGTCTAAAAGACTTGTATCTTATTATGCCAATTATTAATGACGTGATGCTAACGTATTAAGATTTCAACGTTTCTTGCGTAGTCACATGATCACGCTCAAGGTGAAAGTAACGCAGCCATTTTTTTTACTAACCTTCGTTCCTTGTGTTGTTGGCGGGGTGAGGTTGACAAACATGCCAGAGAATTTGTGCAATTATCCTGTTTTACCTATAATAATTCATTTATTTGTCTTGTTTTACTAATTTCCACTCTTTATTNTTGTCTTGTTTTACTAATTTCCACTCTTTATTATTTGGTTTTTAATAAGGTATGAGTTTAATTTGTGCTCACTTTCTCGTCGTACTGATTCCTTTTGTTTTTATGTGTTTCGTGCACGTGTCTTTCCTTTGTCACTCTATTCTAACGTTGCAGTATTTGCACATAAGAATTGTTTTCACATTGTCGAAGACGTAGAATCCTTCACTCGCAAACTCTGCCGTCCTGTCGAAAACCGTCACAACCATTTTTAAATAACGTTTTACAATTGCGCGAAACATCCGACTCAACCACCACGCCATTTTAACGTCTGTAGCAATTTCGATCAATACTGATGATCTTGCCTTCGATGTACGGGAATTTATCGAAAGTCACTAACAATCGATTGTAAATAGACAACAACTATCGATTCATCAAAATACTCGCATTTTGGGTTTATAGAATGAAATGTTTTTCGCTGGCATAGCATATTATTTTGTGTGAAATTCTCAAGATTAAAAACTTTACGCTTGTGGAATATCCATTAATAATATATACATTACTTTTATAATGGGTACGTGTATGTACGAACACATGTACACACACAGTGGAATGTAAAAATTGCATGTAAACATTGCCATATGACTGCCTCATGGCAGTCACATGGCAATGTTTGTTTACCTTTGGCGGAAGGATATGAAATGGGCTCGAAAGTAGATCTTTAGCAGGGCTTCAAGAAAGTCTCTTCCAGTTGTAAACCGACTATAGGCTGGTTAGAATGCCACGTACACAAGATTGCATTCCCGCCCCTGCACATTGCCACTGCCATTAGCAGGTTAACTATGGACGTTAGACAATTTGTTCCTGGATGAAATATGCTCAATTTGTACTTATATACCCCACTCTGGTGTTTATTATCATTTGTTCGTGAACATCCGGCGGTAGAGCTTCGACCGTGTGCAATACCTTTAGTGTCACCAAAACCTATCTTCCACAATTCCGTAGTACTGTACTACTAGATGTTTGTTGATGCATAATGTGTTCGTTTAGAACGAGTGGCAGCTTTGTGCTCCATTGTTGCCAGAATGACTTGACCTAGACTGTATAAGTTAAAGACGGCAGTAAAAATATCTTGTAAATGTCACAGACAAATTGTTTTATTTATAGACTTTTTAAGTTTTAAAGTGAAACTTAACTTAAATATCGACAAACNAAATGTCACAGACAAATTGTTTTATTTATAGACTTTTTAAGTTTTAAAGTGAAACTTAACTTAAATATCGACAAATTTATTCATTATAGATTTCTGAAATCTGCCCGAAAATGTCCCCGATAAAAAATAAATTAAGAAACACACTGCGTTATAATTTTTCACTAATTTGTTAGTTTTTCANCCGAAAATGTCCCCGATAAAAAATAAATTAAGAAACACACTGCGTTATAATTTTTCACTAATTTGTTAGTTTTTCAGTTAATTTCCCTTTTTCCCCACACTTGTAATAATACTCGTTTCCCTTCGGTAATGGACAATTTCCTTTAATCTGGCATCACTGTATCTGTGGTGGCGGCAAGTAGTTCGGCTGCCTGCCGCTACATGCACTTGCCGCCACCGTGCTACTGAAGTGCCGAATTATTTTCTTCTTCGCTCCGATACATCAGTCTCCCTCACACCCCTAACTCACCACACACACGCGTGATACAGACCTGCCACACACAATTAATCTATTATTGTATAAAAAAATTCGGAACTACGGTAAATTAAGCACTTTTGAAACAGAGCTTTGAAAAATAAATACTGCTCATTACTACATAGGTTTATATACATACCACATTTCACAATGGCACGCAGGTTCCTGGTTAAGTTGACAGCGAATTAACGAAAACAGCTCTTAATACTTGACGTGTTTGCGAGTGTAATGTTTAAATTTGTATTGACTAAAGTTAGCATTTCTTGTTTTTAACACATTAGAGTATGAAACTGAATTTTAGTGACACATTTACGTTATGCTCCATTCACGTGCTACGTTCCTCCCGTGTGGATCTAGCAGGTCACCTTGTCTACGGCTAATGACAGATTTATTTTTCTCCCTTCCCAGGTAATTACTGGAATGNGTGGATCTAGCAGGTCACCTTGTCTACGGCTAATGACAGATTTATTTTTCTCCCTTCCCAGGTAATTACTGGAATGAGAACACACGGTGGTTGCTTTCGTAGCCACACGGGAACTTGGGAGTCAACTGACTATCGTCTTTGGCTAAAAATTCCGTGAAAACCAATACCTGTATTCAAAGTACGTATCGCGGTCACCNGTGGATCTAGCAGGTCACCTTGTCTACGGCTAATGACAGATTTATTTTTCTCCCTTCCCAGGTAATTACTGGAATCAGATCACACGGTGGTTGCTTTCGTAGCCACACGGGAACTTGGGGTCAACTGACTATCGTCTTTGGCTAAAAATTCCGTGAAAACCAATACCTGTATTCAAAGTACGTATCGCGGTCACCGTGTCTTGCTCAGGTACTTAAACACGAGTTTTAGTTAACTATATCCCTCTAGTAACCGCAGCTCCAGTCACAGCCCACAAGGCTAAAATGGTTTTCTTCGCGATGACTTTACCACGAGCCTAATTAATCCTCCACGCGAGAATCGTAGCTTCGGTCACGATTCGCAGTGACTAAAGCCCTTCACAGCTATTTCGCGAGTCTAATCAGTAATCGAGGCGGGGACCGCGGCTTCGGCCCGCGAACCCGCGAGGACTTGTGTCGCTCACGACGACTCCTCTCGCAGTGACGTGCAACATCCAACACTTGCCACTCCTCGTCTCCGCGAGGCTAGGCGAGCCCGCCGGCCAATCAGCGCCCTCCAACCCTAGATTCCAGGTGACCCGTTTAATCTATTTTATTGTGGGTTTTACATTTTGTCATTTGGATGCTTTACTACTCATCTACCAAAAATCATTATAATTACTTTAATAGTTATGACTTTAATATTCACTCACTCTACGGGGTTCACACTAATACACGCCCCTCGCAGGCGTAGCCATGGGCAGGGCAGAAGGCTTTCACGGCCCTCGAAGGATGACCACCTACGTCTAACAAAACACCAGCATGAGGCCCCCTGCTCGGCGCTGCTTTCCCGGCTGTGAAGCGATATATTTCACACAACCCTCCTGCCTGTCATCTCTCGCAATATTAAATCCTAGAATTGAAATGGCCGGTACGAAGGTAATCTAATAAAATTTATCTTGCCCTATTGACGATTACAATAACGTACCAACCAATTTGAATGACACACCTACGACCATTCTAACTAATTATACCC
>NQII01002306.1:168451-221724 GCA_002778355.1 Clitarchus hookeri
GGGGGGGGGGGGAGCAAGCGCCCTGCCATGAATTCCATGATCGGGGACAAAGTATAGGGGGCCCCATAACATCAGCTCAAACTGACTGAAATATCAAGATGCAAGTAACACACTTAAGGAGTGTTTCATCTGATGCAGTGTCTTCACTGCGAAACTGAGTACTTTTTGTGACAATTTCTTACCTGAGCATTATCTCGTTCTTAAAGTAAATAAGGAATTTTCGATAAGTAGACGGGTACAGTAAATACCTTTTCCGGTTTTCTTCTATTAAATTCATGTTTAGCTGTTCTGGTAAATATTATCGTAGTGTATAACGCGAGTAAATGTTTCCGCTNAACTGACTGAAATATCAAGATGCAAGTAACACACTTAAGGAGTGTTTCATCTGATGCAGTGTCTTCACTGCGAAAATTTCTTACCTGAGCATTATCTCGTTATTAAAGTAAATAAGGAATTTTCGATAAGTAGACGGGTACAGTAAATACCTTTTCCGGGTTTCTTCTATTAAATTCATGTTTAGCTGTTCTGGTAAATATTATCGTAGTGTATAACGCGAGTAAATGTTTCCGCTNTTTCTTCTATTAAATTCATGTTTAGCTGTTCTGGTAAATATTATCGTAGTGTATAACGCGAGTAAATGTTTCCGCTTTGCTCAGTAGCGTATGCTCCCTTCTCTCTTGTCTACTTGGCCTTGTGATGTCACCGCCTCTTCCCACCCGCATTCCATGCAGTAGAGATGGGCTGTGACAGCTATTTTTTGTACCTGCTCCAAACTGCTACAGTTACAATCTTGTATCTGGTACGAAGTATCTGATACTTTCTGTATCAGATACAGAAATTCCCGAGCTTCCTGAGTGCGTCGCTGCTTCGCCAGTCTATCGAGTAGCGGGCATTTAACAGGTACACAGAATCAGGTAGGCATGTATCAAATACGCGCGCTACCGAGTACGCGCGTTATCAAGTAGGTGTTTTGAGTTGGTGTACTGTGTGTTATATTTTACACTGAAACCATTAAAATTTTATCGTATCAGAATTACATGGAACAGCAGACGCAACATACTGGCGGCGAATGTTAAACTGATACTAAATGTATCTGCTACTTCGGTTGTGTACTCATTTACAGTACTTGATACAAGTGCGTATCAGATACAAAGTAGCAGGTTGATACTATGTGACCCACCTCTACCTTGCAGGGAGTTTCCCATCATCCCATCAGTCGTGAACAGAGGCGCGTCATTGTAAAATGTTGAACATACTTTTTGAGTCGCACTATAGAACGCAATGAGATATTTGTTTATCGGTAGCGTTGCGAGTGGCTAAGTGTAAATGCATTAAGTGATGGCAAAATTTTAGTATTCAAGCAGAAAATTTATAACATTATTTCATTTTCACCGCGTGCCATTATGACTCAGAGAAGCATAAACAACTATTTCTTCAACCTCTCAGCACAGTCCTGCAGTTCATCACAACGGCCGCCTAAAAAAGCAGTGCAGGACTGACTATGATAGAGGCAATGATTCTAAAGGAGAGTTGGATTCCTTTGACTGAGGTAAAAGGACTTTTGAGCATTCTTAATTCAGTACTGCCACCATAAATGTTAACCGATAACCCTCAGTTTAGGCTGAGATGTTTGAGCGGCTCTTAACGTCTCAGGTCTTGAGAGCCAATGAGGATGAAGTGAGGTAAATATAGAGAAGCGCCGGGTTGCAAAGTCACGGAAGACCCCTGAGAAAACCCACCAACCTGCGGCATCGTTCCGGCACGATTCCCACATGCGAATCTCCGATAGTGATCCGGCCGGAAATCGAACCCTGATCGCCTTGGTGAGAGGCGCGCGCTTTAGCCGCTCGATCACCGCGACTTCCCCCCTCACGCAGTTTAAATGAAACATGCGTATTAGGAATAAAATATAGTCTGTTTAATTTACGTTAAGAAATTTTGAAACGAACTGATTTTTTAAGCAGTTAATCATACAGTCCAGACTTCATGTGATCTCGAAAACNCGTTAAGAAATTTTGAAACGAACTGATTTTTTAAGCAGTTAATCATACAGTCCAGACTTCATGTGATCTCGAAAAGCATATACAATACATGTTTGTAATTAATGTTTCAATACATCGGCCCCCTTATATTTTAAGCTCTGTGTGATTACTCTATTTGAGTAGGCATCATTAAAAATCGCTATGAATTTACAAATAANCCCTTATATTTTAAGCTCTGTGTGATTACTCTATTTGAGTAGGCATCATTAAAAATCGCTATGAATTTACAAATAATTAAATATGAAGTTATTAAGAAGAGTTGTGCATAAATCTGGTCTCTGGCTGTACAGGGCGTCTATACGCCTACTTGGCAGCCATGAGATCGTGAACTCGTATCCCAAATATNATCTGGTCTCTGGCTGTACAGGGCGTCTATACGCCTACTTGGCAGCCATGAGATCGTGAACTCGTATCCCAAATAACATGAGCGTTTGAAGGTTAGGTTAAATTAGTTCATAAGCCATCCTTGCCGTAAAAGCCTGTTAGTCAAGTAAGTATNCATGAGCGTTTGAAGGTTAGGTTAAATTAGTTCATAAGCCATCCTTGCCGTAAAAGCCTGTTAGTCAAGTAAGTATAATATGTTTATTACAGCATCTTTAATGGTTAAAGAATTTGATAACTAACTGCGATTGAAATAAGTTAATGTATCAGATCCATAAAAATATTTCTATAACTCATAATTATGTCTTCCTCGATACTGTTATTTTTAAAAATCTTCACTGACCTATTCTGCAGTGTTTGCATTTCAAACTTATTCAAATCAATGCATGTCATCTTGTAATGTCATTGCAAACTNCTGACCTATTCTGCAGTGTTTGCATTTCAAACTTATTCAAATCAATGCATGTCATCTTGTAATGTCATTGCAAACTATGCAGGATGTCAAGTTCGTTAAAAGTATTCCAGCAGTTCATGCTACTCAAAGATGAAATTGTATCGCGGGGTGTTGACCTGGCTCAACTACAAAAGAGAGCAAAAGTTAATTTTTTGGNCTACTCAAAGATGAAATTGTATCGCGGGGTGTTGACCTGGCTCAACTACAAAAGAGAGCAAAAGTTAATTTTTTGGGGTGTAGTTAATCACAAAACCACGTGACTCATAATTTATATAAAAACAGATGTTCTAGCTTGCGGAGCGAGAAATTATGATTCGAGTTCTGGATAAGGCATGAAAGTGAACATTTTGACGTCTGAATTTGACATTCCACAATGCACATGATATTAAATATATGCGTAACAAATAACATTATGAGAGGATAAAATATGTTGGTAAAGTAGTGGCTAGTCTAATGAAAAGTGGTTCAAAAGGACATTAGTTCACGCCCTACCTTTTCCAAATCGCAGAAGATTTTTAAAATATAATGGGCAACATGCCAATGTAATAAATATGGTTTATATTGGAAGGGGTGCATTCTAATACATCTATAAAAGTATACATGCATTTTTTTGCATAAAAATCCGTGTACAGCAAGTTATTTTCAATTGAAAGTAGCTAATTACGTGGCGAATATCACGTGACTGCAAAACACTTCGTAAGTATAATATTGGAACAAAAATGGTTGAGAAACAGCTATCAAGAAAAAACGTGCATGTTTCCCATTGTTTGGTCTTCTGTGACGAAAACAGAGGTATGTAAATTGTTGCATGGTACACCTGCGTAAATTTTTTTGTCTTGTTATTGCAAAATAATTTTTCTTTACTATGTGAGAAGCATTTCCATACACACTTCATTTTACAGTAGGGGANGTCTTGTTATTGCAAAATAATTTTTCTTTACTATGTGAGAAGCATTTCCATACACACTTCATTTTACAGTAGGGGAAAATTCATTTAATTATTGTGTCAATTTATCACACACACACGCACACATGTACGATAATTTACCTTTACATGTAAATGTAATTTGTTTCCCTTACATCAACGGGAATTTCACCCCAGTTTGATACAGTGATACTTCCACACAATAAAGATGGTTTTGTGAATGAAATTATCAGTTCTTCACTTGTGGTACCGACACTAATACTTTTTTTTTTTACTTGCTAATTAAGACAGTCTCCTTACACATTTGCAGCTTCTGACGAATCTTCCTGGAAATGTCCCAGACACACGTGCAGCATTTGCTGAAAAGTTGGGTAAAGAGAGTGAAACGACACATGCTTTGCTCGACCAAGTAATCCGACTCATGGTACTCATATTGATTGTACCTGCTTAATCCGCATCCGCAGAGCGTTCCTTCATTGCACTTCGTCGTTTGTGTAAGGAAACTGTCTAAATTGAAGTTTTCAGCAAAGACACCGAGTTTAGTGCTTAATTCAACTTGTGTAGGTACCTTTCCCTGAAGTGAATTCATGATGAACCTTTCGAGTTCACGTAGTTGTTGCAGCCCACTCTGCTCAAATCTTGCCGATAGCCTTTTTTTCAGGAGATCTAAGATTTGGTAGTATTCTAGTCTAAGACTGTCTTTCGCCTGCATTTTGGATGATGGCTCTGTCCTGTATGCATGGTCGTAGTGTTGTGGCAACTTTTACTGTCTGAGCTCAACTGGAACATCCAACTCAAGCTCTTCGGCAGTTTCATTTGTCTGCTCGTAGATTCTGTTGAAATCTATTTCTGTTCTCTTCTTTTCATCGCACTTCATCGCACTGCGCTCTTCAATGACCCAAAGACGTCTCACTCATTTGGCTTTGCTGCATATCCATAACGACAGAACTGCATCAATAGACATCAAGTCGGTTATGAAATAATTCGTCTGCCTTAAGGACGAGTGAATGAGAGTTTTTGGAAAAGTTGAAGTCGTATTGCGACTCACTAAAACAAGAAAANCGTCTGCCTTAAGGACGAGTGAATGAGAGTTTTTGGAAAAGTTGAAGTCGTATTGCGACTCACTAAAACAAGAAAAATTGTTTGTGACTGACCCGAAAAGTTTGTTTTGTTTTGCGAAAGTCACTCTGCATAATTATTTAGGTTTAATAGTTTAAGTATGTGTCATGTAATCATTCTGTCATTTACACCAGCACAACAGATGCCTATTCAAGAAGCTCTGTATCTATCAACGAAAGAATTCGAATATTTTGAAGTTATATTTCTGTGTTGAAAGTATTTATTGATTGTAAATTAAATTAGTAGGAGCATTAAAAAAAAGGCTACGATAGTAATACATTGCAAAAACAAAATACTGAACAAAAGAGCTTACTTACTATTATCTGGTAAGAAACAAGAAAACTATTATTATATTAATGNAAAAACAAAATACTGAACAAAAGAGCTTACTTACTATTATCTGGTAAGAAACAAGAAAACTATTATTATATTAATGCTGTATATGTAATTACACCTAACCAATCATAAATAAGCTATGTTTTAGTTTTTCTGACCTAAACTAGAACTCAGCAGTAAAGAGTTAGCATTCTTATTCGACAACAAAATGACGAGGGCTGGAATGTCACCATTACTTTAAAATTAAAAAAAGGGGGGGGGGGATTTGTGTAGTTTGTGTGATATCTAAAGCTTGTTCTATTATTGTGCTGATTTTGTCATGTTAATATGTGAATGTTTTATTTAATTAACACAAAATATTGTATAATGATAATTGCTTTGTTGTCCCCCATCACATCAGATCCGTCACAAGATGTAGAAATACATTTTATAAATAAACATGTTTCGGTTAAGGCTTTATCATACATGGAAATAAGTATTTAAATAGCAGTATGTTCAGTTTCTCCTGGTTGATATTAAAATAATATTTATTTTGAGTGGGTNTGGAAATAAGTATTTAAATAGCAGTATGTTCAGTTTCTCCTGGTTGATATTAAAATAATATTTATTTTGAGTGGGTTTGATAAAGGTATCTCTGTAAAATTGTTCACTAAAACAAATTTTATCTTAAAAAATATTGCAAATTCTACCAGNTGGAAATAAGTATTTAAATAGCAGTATGTTCAGTTTCTCCTGGTTGATATTAAAATAATATTTATTTTGAGTGGGCAAAGCTCCAGNTGGAAATAAGTATTTAAATAGCAGTATGTTCAGTTTCTCCTGGTTGATATTAAAATAATATTTATTTTGAGTGGGCAAAGCTCCAGGTTTGATAAAGGTATCTCTGTAAAATTGTTCACTAAAACAAATTTTATCTTAAAAAATATTGCAAATTCTACCAGCAGTATATTCAATGTTTATGTACAAAAAATGCGTAAATAGCACCATTTTGTGCCTTGAAATCCGAATTTTTCTGGAGGAGGACCCCCTGACCCCCCGCTTTATTAGGGAGATCGGTAATCACTGCTTTGCCCTCCTCCCCACCCCCTTCTTAACAAGAAATATTTACTTCCTAGGCGCCTGGTTACTCCTAACTTTTCTGAAGCCCTGCTAAAGTTCTACTTCCAGAATATTCCTCCGCCTCATACACACAGCTTATAAAATTTCACCAGAGGACCGACGCATCGAATTCGTGTGTACTCAGTTTAATAATATTTTGCATAAGAACTATTTATTACTAGGCATTACCAAAACACCAATTTTCTCTGTCTGTCTTTATTCATATTAATTATAAATGAAATATTATAAATTATAGATATAGATAACATAAAAAAAATTCATTTTAACCAAATATAAGGTAGTTTCATGTTAACACAAGTGTAAGACGCTTGTGATACATGACACATCTAGGAAACAAGCAAACACGTCAAACATGGGGTGTTTTCTCGAAGGTTTGAGTGAAACAGTGTCAGGAAACAGCGAATAGACTACACTAACGATTTCACGGNCATGGGGTGTTTTCTCGAAGGTTTGAGTGAAACAGTGTCAGGAAACAGCGAATACACTACACTAACGATTTCACGGTGTTGCTTAGGTGGCGCATGAATAGTGATCAGGCACACGACAGTGTTAATTTTGCGTATGGCAGAAGGATGCAAAACGAGAAGTTAAAAGTAGATCCTGAGTAGGGGCTTTCAAAAGTTCTCAATTAACCGTGAACAGTCTACACGTGAAATGCGCGTGGCGGTTGTAAACTGCGGGAACGCATGTCAAAACAAGTNTCAATTAACCGTGAACAGTCTACACGTGAAATGCGCGTGGCGGTTGTAAACTGCGGGAACGCATGTCAAAACAAGTGTGGAGATGGACGGCATCACCAGCTTTGGATCGCTCCCCCATCACGGCGTGTTTTTTTCCACCCTCCTGGCTGCAATAGTGTTCCGGTCTTACCTCGGCTCTGGGCGGCATTGTTCCACGACGCTCGTGCTGCACGGACCGTTATGCAAAGCGTCGACGCACTTCTGCAGATCCCGTCTGCGACAATGCCGAACGTCCCCCTGCCCTCCAGACACTACAAGGCAGATGTTCGACGTCTAGAGAGGAGGCCAAGGGCTCTGCGCTCCTTCCTGGGGGAAATTAAAGTCGACTGGAAAACTTAACATACAACCCCCTTCGTCCACGGTGGGACAACTCGTAATATTGTGCGATGGCGAGCGTGTTGGGGTTTATGCCAACTATGGCTGTGTTCGGATTCATTGCCACATACCCTCGTTCACTCGCCTTTGATCCTTTCAGTACCCACGATTCTTCACATTCCCTCGATCCCTCCCGTGACTAAGTGGGTATAAATTTCAAACACCCCTCTTCGCGTTGTAGTTGTTACAACTTCCAAAAAAATATGGGTAAAATATGAATTAAATACTTTTTTTATGTGGACTTGGTTTGTGTATGAACAAGAGAATTCATGAAATGGCAGGTAGAAACTGAAAAATTTTTAATAAATATTTGGAAAACGAAAAGTTACAATGTAGGACATGCGAAGGGGACGTCGCTCGAGCCCTTGCCTGAAAGCAATATTTAAGGGTTAATTTCATGTCCTTTCCGCTAGTTCTGACAGCGACGATGTGACGTTACAGCCCCGATTCACTCTTCTAGGCAACGGAGCCAGGTAAGGGCCCTTGGCTGATGAATTCGTACTCAGCTGATCTCTCCTTGCCCAGTGGCGGACAACGCACTTGACGCGTGAGGCAGTGTGACCGTTATTGAACCGCGCTTCTCCATATAAAATGCGGAAAACAGCTCCAGGGAGGCGGACCCTGTAATATGCAAGTAGTTTTGGATTGTTACGTTGTACAACGAAAGCATGAAAAAAAAAACTGTTTCATAGAAATAAAAACGTAAATGATTATTTCTGAATAATTTCCTTAAATCACTTTATCGCATGAAAAAATTGCTCATAAAAGTACACTCTGGAAGAACAAGGCATCATTTATTTGATATTTTTGAGGTATTTGTGGACATTACTCTTCCGAGTTGTGGCGAAAGTGGAAATGATTCCTAACAATGTGGTAGGTACTAGAGTTGAGTTGTGACATTTGGGCGACTCTTAACAACTAGGTCTTGAGAGCCGATGAGGGTGAAATGAGGTGAGAATGGAGCAGCGCCGGAATGCAAGAGCGAGGGAAACGGGAGACTCCTGATAAAACTCGGCGACCAGCGCCATCGTCTGGCACGATTCCCACTTGCGAAAATCTGAAGTGACCTAGCCGGGGATAGAACCCGGTTCGTCTTGGTGGGTGGGTACTAGAGTACAGAATTTAAGTACAGTAGGTTTAAAGCTTCCCTGAAGAAATTCCTTGGGAGGGGGATGAGAGATAACAGGCCGGGGAAATGAAAGGTCTTTAGTGACCAATCAGCTCCAATAACATAATGGAAAGGAGGACCAATCAAATCATACTTGTGGTGTTCGAAAGTACACTTTCAGTCCTAACAAGTGCAAAGTCAATCCATTATTTTCAAAGTCATTCATGTGATCAGAGCTACTTTTATGACCACTGTCAATTTTATTCATTGCGTATTTCAGTGCAAAAACGGGTGGCAATCCAGCGCACAAAAAAAATCCTATTAAATAATGCAATGGGATCCTCTCTAAATGTGGATCAGTGAGAATTTCATTGTTTAAATCCGTTAACAGTGCCTGACTTGTTCGACAGTCACTTCAGTCAGTTTATCTAATGAATCAGTTTTTAAAAATGCCAGTTTTCCTTCCCTTNATCCTATTAATAATGCAATGGGATCCTCTCTAAATCTGGATCAGTGAGAATTTCATTGTTTAAATCCGTTAACAGCCTGACTTGTTCGACAGTCACTTCAGTCAGTTTATCTAATGAATCAGTTTTTAAAAATGCCAGTTTTCCTTCCCTTATTCATTCCGCGACATTGGTCATTAATTCACAAACCATTTCAATCTTTGTTTTTCAGTGATATCTATTGAACTTATGGATAAGTTAAACTAGATATATTAAATTGAATAATAACACGTAAACTTATAATGAAAACTATAAAATACAAGTTTTAAAATATGGGATTTATCTTTAATAATACCATTTTACGAGGTAACATGAACATTCAGTCTTTCATTTCGTTTTCCCGTCTTTCATTTCGTTCTTACGTAAATGTTATAGTGTTCAGTTTAGAGGCTGTTGTTGCCAATTGAACCTAAAACGAACAGAAATCGCATAACATTTAAAACTATTTGTTTTATATAAAATAATGTAATACGTAGATAAATTTATGTGTCTGTTTGATAGCGGAGTTGAAAAGGTGACAATCTGAAAGCTGAATACTGTGGGTTCAAATATTGGGCAAGGCAACATTTCTTTTACTTTTTTCTCGTAACTATTTGGTTAAATTCAATAAAAACAATATTTAATTCTCAACACGCAATTGGCTGCGACACTTGCTTAATCAGTGAAAATGTTTCCATGAAATAATCAGTGGTTTTCCACAGATTCCAAGTGGAGCCAATTTCACTGATTCGAGTAGTTGAATTTGACTGCGAATCAGTGATTTTCTACTCATTCGAATTTATAGCATGATTGTTGGTGAATTTTGGTGTGCTACAAATACACAGTTGGTGGTTGGTGAAGCATTGCAAAGTGTGCTGCTGAACACTAGTAGAGTATCCGACGAGGTGGAAATTTTTACACTAAAGTGATTTCAGATATATAACAGTGTATTAGTAGCTGATACTTTACAATACGAAACCGTTCTGCGTGCCGCCAATGAAATACCCAAATGTGGAGCATTTGAATGGACTTAATACTTTTACAGTTCAGCCAAGAGGACCAGTATGCACTTGACTAATCTGGTTTGGCTGGTCAAAAGAATTTCGTAGGGTGTCACTTTTATTCAAATAGTGACCCAGCTGGTAAAAATGAATCTTTACAATTTTTATACAGTAAAAAATTGTTTCGTTATGCACTTTGTTGAACATACCTAATAATTAAAAGCACGAATAAAATTTTTTATAAGCGTATTCCGATTATTAATTTTAAAACTTAATTTTTAACGAACCGATTATGATCCGTGTTTCACTTTTACATAACATATATTTCCACACAAAATGTTGTTGTTTTTTTTTTATCTGAGTAATTAGTGTTGTTCTGGGTCGTTTAATTATTCTTTGTGTCATCTTAGAACTGCAGGCACAACGTGATGTAAGGGAGCTCGCAAACGTGTAGAAATCCCCTCTCACATGTAGTATGTCTTAGTATTACTGCAGGATAATTCAAAGTTTCTGGAATTATGTACAGTAATATCAATCCACCACAAGCGTAAAGCGGACAATTGCATCTGTTTGCATCGGTATGTAGCAGTTTCGTATTCCTCTGTACTGTAGCGAAGCTCGGTCGGAGGGTGTACGTGGGGACGATCCTTTGCTATTCTGCTGTAATAACCAAGCCTACCACGCCAGTTTTCAGACGCATGGTCATGTCTAGCACCGGCTGATGCGATGTACAGTGCTCGTCGCTTGTGCAACACATGTAGGTTGGTAGGTTTTTATAACTATTTTCCTTTTTTTATGTCTTCTGGCATCATGCAAAGCAGAGGCGACCTTATCGCCCCTTGTGCTTCGCGATCGTAATTTTTTTGGGTTATCATAACGTACAGCATTCGTTGTTCTCACAACATGCATCGAATGGTAAGTGTTTATAACTATTTTTCCTTTACGTTTATTTTTCATATATATTTATTAATATGTAGTAGTGTCCTCGTATCTTGCATGACATATTGTTTAAATGCATGATGTTTAGTAGCAAGCAAAGGAACACAGCCTTTACATGACGTGTAATGCATCTTCAAATTATCACTGCTGGAAAATAGCGTGCTGCACTTGACATATTGGAGAATTTTTTTTAGGTTGGTCCTTGTGAACATATGCTCTTTTCCTGTTGCCGGCCATTCCGGTTTTTTTTTACTATAGTTCTCGATGCAATAGCAACACTGATTTCGCTATTATGGACTGTGGAACTATCAGGTATGTTATGATGTCACCCGACCGCCATATTTGAAATTGGTGACCTAGACATTGACCTCTGACCTTGACCCAATGCGTATGACATTACATGACCTTGAACACAAAAAATCGCGAAAATATTTTTAAAATTCCCAGAAAATTAGAAAAAACTGCTAAAAATTATTTTAAAAATACAAACATTATATTTAAAAGATTTATTACAAATGTTTATAGAAATAAAATTTCTAATCTATTGGTTTAGAAGGGATGGTGGACTGTAGACGACCAGCCAGCAAGTTATGACGTCACCCAACCACCATATTAAATACAAATTAACTTAATATTGACCTATGACCTTGCCACTATGCCCATAACCTTTAATAATCTTAAACCCAAAAAATAACCCATAATATATATAGATATTTATAAAAAAATTACATTTCCGGAGATATCCTCAGCACCATGTTCAGCAGACGACTGACCCTCACCAATGTGAGATTTTTTTATTGGTTGATTACTCATGCTCGTTCGACCCGCCGCCAATGTTTCTTATTGTAATAACATTATCTTCCCCTAAACCCTCACCTTTGATCATTCTGTAGAATGCACTACACCGACCATATTATTATTTTTCGTTTGTCATTTGTTTACTTTTTCATCGCGTAGGTGATGCTAGTGCATTAATTATCAATTTGGCCACCAGAGAAACTGCCGATTTAGCCAGCATTTTTATTGTGGTTGACCTTGACCTTGACTCAAATGACATATAACTCGAAAAATCTAAATAAAAAAATCACAGTTGATACAATTGACCATTACTAGCTAGTCACAACAAGGATCCATACCGACTAACCATACTAGCCAACGACTGAATCCACCTAAAACTTACTCCACCCAAGACTGGTTCCTGGCGAGATTGACTGTGCACAAAACCAGCTCCTGACGAGACCAGTTCCTGCAAAACTGACTAGAGTAACCGACAAGGCCAAACTGCCATACCACCCACCTATACAGGATGTTTCTGAATTCATGGGACAAACTTTGAGGGGTGGTAGAGCTCACTAAAATAAACAATTATTGTATAGGAATATATGGGCGGAAGTGATGCGTTGAGGCACAAACACAAACATAACACATGATATGCAAAACATTGTTTATTTACAACGTCGCCGCTAAATGTTTTCTTATCGAGTCTCGATTTGTTCCTATAGAGGCAATTGAAAGCCCTCATTTACGAGACTCCAGTTGATTCCATTGAAGACCTCGTCACTCGACTATCCTGTGCGGCTGCACGCGTGCGTGAAATACCCGGTGTATTTGAATCTGTTCGCCAATCACTCCACCGACGCTACCAAGCTTGCATTACTGTCGGTGGTAGCAATTTTGAGCAATTATTATAAACATTGCTGTAAAAAGGCATCTAGCGTCAGTTGCAAGTTGGGATGTGCCAGCCTGCTCCCGTAAGTTGTTATCAGTAGGTTATCAGTTTTAGTGGATGTACATTTTTTGACAATTTAACATTGCATCCGCAATCGAAATAACCTATATTCCGAAAAACAGGCCTTGAAATGAATCTCTTCTTATAAAAACGTGCTCGCCTCATGGCGCTGTGAAAACTAATTGAATTTCACAACAGTTAAAAATACACTGCTCCCGAGCAAAGCTTTCCTACTACTAAACGCATTCCGCGGCAGCGCTCAGTAAGACTAGGCGCTTGCCACGACGGAAGCTCAGCGAAAACCCATAAGAGCAATGTTAAATTGTCAAAGAATGTACATCCGCTAAAACTGATAACCTACTGATAACAACTTCCGGGAGCAGGCTGGCACGTCCCAACTTGCAACTGACGTTCAAAGTCAAACCTGTTTTCCGACGTGTTAAAGGGATCTGGAGTGGGGTAACTGAAATACCAATATTAAATAACATACATATAATTAAGCACAATAAACATACTGTACATGACCCAAAACACGAATATCACCATTAGTACCAACCAACTTTCTAAACACCCATATAGCATCACCAAGCTCAAACTTAAGCCTAGGTCTAGAATACAATACAGGAGACCGGGCAATACTAATAACAGAATTAGAAGTTGAAACAAGCTCATTAATATCAAAAGTCTTCCAGCATATAATGTCTCTTCAATCAATCTGACTCAAATAATTAAGAACAGTCACTAGTCACCTTGAACGTCAGTTGCAAGTTGGGACGTGCCAGCCTGCTCCCGGAAGTTGTTATAAGAAGTTATAAGAAGAGATACATTTCCAGACCTGTTTTTCGGAATATAGGTTCTTTCTATTGCGATGTTATTGGGACCAAAGAGCCAACCATGTAGTCGTTGCAGTTAATCGACCATTTTTGAAAGCTTTGCTTAGTTTTTACCATTTCCTATCATTCCGCTGCATGTGAAACTTAACATTTGCATATGCCTAATGGCTCGTATCCATGTGTTGATCACATGACACTGTCAAATTGTTAGAAACATATAAACATATTGTTGCTCATTTTTAGTTGCCACGAACAGTGGCATGTGGTGAACTGTTGCAAGGTAAGCTGGTGCTTGCTCACTCTGTACATTCTCGATGCACGCAGCAGGAACAAGTGGCCGCTCTACAGACAAGAAAAACGGAATGTATTTTGACCATTCACAACGAGTAGGCAAGGGACCCATTACACGCGTTCTGTGGCGTCACCTGCTGAACTACGTTTAAATGGTAGATGTGTGAACCAGCAAGCAACAGTGTACAGCACAGAGCTAACGCCAGGTTACTTTGCAACAGTTCACCACACGCCACTGGCCACGAACTTGTAATATTTGCTTGGCGCAACTATACTGACATGCCAAAAGTATGCTAATGTAATAGTCGGTGGCGCCACCATACCGTTATGTCTTGGAAGTTTCCACATCTGTATCATTTGTGCTTTGACATCGCGTGAGTGAGTGCGTGCTTGTCATGGCATTGCATTGCAGCCCTTTATAGACTTCATGCCATCTGGTGGTTCATGTATAACTTTAGAAAGGTGTACAGCTTTTACAATCACTTTAGATGTCGTGTATGATTTCATTTTCATTTTTTTCCCTATGACGAACGTGAATTTTAAATTGGTTTTTCCAATTCATATATAGTTGTCTATGTATATACAAAGAAATTAATAAATACGGTAATACGTACAAATATCTTATCTATTTCATGGCCATATTTCTATCGTTACTCAAAACATACCAGTAATATTTATGTTTAAATAAATTGCAGTTTGCAAGCAAGGTTATTTTTACAAAGGTTTAGTTTCAAAAGTACCTAGAAAATCACCGATGCATTGCAGAATATAAAAATGTTTTTTTTTTAACCCCATAGGTGGCGCGTGAGTGTAAGAGAGACAGAGAGAAATTTGGACGTTACTAACAGACGACAATAATAGCAGCCGTGAAGTTTTAGAGAAGTGAGTGAGTGAGTGAAGAGATTTGGGCGGCTCTTAACATCGAAGTCTTGGGTCTTGAGAGCCGATGATGGTGAAGCGAGGTATGGAGCAGCGCCGGAATGCAAGAACAGGGGGAAGAAAAAAAGATCCTCGAGAAAACCCACCGACCAGCGCCATCGTCTGGCACGATTCCCACGTGTGAAAATCTGGGAGTGACCCCGCCGGGAATCGAACCCGGTACGCCACCCGCTTCACCACCGCGGCAGGTGAAGATGGGGCAGCAGCGAAATTAGCTTGTAAAGGAAAAGGGAGCACTCTGACAAAATCTAGCACAATTGTTGGGTGCGAATATCCGGTTGCGAATGCTCCGGGGATCAATCCCGATTCCCCGCGTGGGGGATACGAGTTTTCTGACTACTATACCACCACGTTCCGTTAGTGGCGTGACTTTCACTTCAGTACGTTGGCATAGTTGATGTACCGTCGTAGGCGGGGGTGGGGGAAGGGGATGTTGCAACAGACTGGTGGCGCAACTGTACAAGAGCGGGGCGGGTGTTGCAGCACGCTGGTGGCGCGGCTGTACCAGGCGGCGGGGCTGTACCAGGCGGCGGGTCGCTCGCACCTGCTCAGTTTTCCCACAGATCGTGTTCGCCAAGGTCACTCAGATGGCTTCGTGCCCGTGCAAGGACGAGGCCAGGGAGTGCCGAGTACTGACCCACACACATCTCTCGGCACGTTTTACTGCCCACTAACAAGCAAGTGTCTTTCTCTCTCTATCCCTCTCTCTCCCTCTCTCTCTACCTTTCTCTCTTTTCCTAACGGAGTACACTTTTTCGTATGCCTCTCACTGCCACGCTAGCATGACCAAAATCAGAAAGTTCTCCTTACCAATCGTTCTCTTCTAGTATTTGAAACATCCCGTTTAATAAATATTGTTTTTCCCCACTCTCTGTGCTAGTATAAACCTTTTTTCTATTTCATAAATTACATGACAGTTTGCAATTATTTTCTGTCGAGGTGTTTTTGCTGTCTCTATGCCGGGTTTTCTCTCCTCCCTTCGTAGTTCAGGTTATAAGTTAGCATGGGAGGTAACTATAGCCCCAATCGCGGCCATGTTTGCCTAGTTCCATAAAAGCCACGGTGCATGTGCTCTTATATTTAGGACATTTCCTGCATGCCTAGGAATATGAGGGTTGCCTTGAAATGCACTTGCGTCCTAACCTTACCGAAGACCTTCGACATTTTCCTTAGGTTTGAGGTAGGTAAAGTCTGTTCACGGCAAAGTGAGCACTCTTGAAATCAACTGGTACACTGACTGTCACGCGCGTAGTAAAGTTGGCAACGACGGAGAGAAAGTAGTTCCATGTGCTTATGTTTAATTACATACAAGTGTTAAGAAAATATCTGTAAATACTAAAATATTTTACTATACTTTTTTTTTTTTTTTTTAATGAATATAATGGTAACAATAAAAACATTCGTAAAATATTTACTTTTCTAAAAATGTTACTGTTACCCTTGACCGAAGCACGAATAAAGTGATCAGGCCAATGACAATGTTAATTGTACATATGTGTAGAAGAATACGCAATGTGCATACAAGTAGATCTTAAGCAGGGCTTTCAAAAGTGCTTACTTTACCGTGAACAGCTTATAAGAAAAAAAAACCTCATCTGTCTTCGAGTGTCGTAGCCGACTTCTGTGGTGGCTAGTTGGCTGACTGGTAGGTTGGTGTTGATGAAATGTCTGTTTATAAGAAGGCTGAGAGAAATCTTTTAAATATCTCTCGGTTTGTTACATTTTTTATGAACTAGTACCAGCGCTGAAATCTTTTATTAAATGGCATTTTATTTCTTAGGTAATTTGCTAGTTTACTATGGATGTTTACACGAATCCCTAAACAATATGTTTCCATACTCAATGAAAAACCCAATTTAATGAGCACGTGTCGTATCCGACCTCTGTTTTTTCAGACGCAAATTCAAAAATTGTTTGGTAAGTGAAGGCATCCTCACCTAAACCTAGGAATCCTTCATTAAATATAGATTTTTTTTTTCAGTTGTATGTGTAATTTTAATATTTATTCTCTATAAAAGTGCCAGTTTCTTGATTGTTATCTTGTGTGCATTTTTTTTTAGAAGAGTCAAAATGGCTTAACTCAATGGTTTCAGGATCATATTTAAATACAAATGTTCAGGAAGAGTATGTTTAAATGATTGTGACACATAGCGTAACTTTACATTTATTATTATGCCACAGAATGTTGGGGTAGTGACATAAAAGTTTCGTAATTCAATTCTGGAAGTGGGAAAAAAGACTGCTGCGCGCCAGTGCCTTCTCGCGTATGTGGAGGCGATGAGGCATCTGATGCGTGTGCCAACGGTGCTCTTAGCGCTCCAATATTTCAGGGCTACAAACGTGCAAGATCATCCAGAGGCGAACGGGGCTCTTGACACGGTACTGATTAAAGAGCCAGACAGATGCCAGTACCACCCATTCACTCTGTAAGAAACACGCTGTGTACCTACCAATTGCCTCGGTCAAAGTTTCCCACCAACAAACGAAAAGTGTTAAATCTTTTGTACGTCTTTGCATGAAGCATGTTGTAATTAACGTTCCTCTACCCCGCCTTATACGAAGAACCAACAGATACCACAACCAACAATCCCAATAAAATACTTTTTTTTGTATGGCCAAATAAGTAAGAAATTTCCTTCACGAAACACTTTGTTGGCTAAAAAATTAATGTACACGAAAGTGTTTTTGTGCATCCAACGTATGTTTGGCGGAAAGAGGACCTGTTAGAAGACAAACAACTTGTTGACTTGGCAAGAAATATTTTGCCGGACATGTAAAAATATAAATTTTTTAACGAAAAAACTTGAACTTTCTGCAGATTGTGATGAGAATTATCCTGTTGGCGGGTACTAGAAATTTTCAGTTCTAAACCGGCCCTGAAATGTGCTTTAGCCAATAGGATTAAATGTTCCAATTTCGCATTAACTATTTAAGCAATCCGTTAGCATTTCGAGTTCATTTCATTATGGGACTTGTATGCAGTGCGTTAGGACATTCAAGAGTCTAAAATTATTTTATAAATTGTTTGCAAATTTATTTATTTTGTGCTGAGACATGAATTAATAGTGAGAAAAACTTATGACAATGGCGGGGAAAAGATTTTTCAAAAGTTAATCACAGTTACATGAGCTACGAGAAATTTAAAAGTATATAATTTTTTGCACAAATATTAGAACTGCTCAAAACTGAAACGTTATGATACAGCTCGACATAATTGTTCAAATTATATAGTTATTTGAATGTAATGAGCAATATTTCTTGGAAATACGTTATGCTAGCATTAGCACATAAATGAATGATTGCAGAATGTGAAATGATACATACATACATATTGATGACACACCTGACAAGATAAGAATATCTCTTGCATGCCATGCTACCTGCCAACATACTTGACAAGAAGAATACGACTCTTGCATGTGCTATAGTATGCTGGAAAAACACACAAAACAATCAACAACAGCATACCTGACAAGATGAATATGACTCTTACATGTGCTACAGTATACTGCTGGAAAAACAAGTACATACACAAGATATACTGGTAACATGCATGCCAAGATAAGGAAATCTCTTGCACAGGCTACTGCATGCTATCAGCCAGCATACCTGGCAAGAAGAATATGGTTCTTGCATGAGCTGCAGTATGCTGGAGCAAAACGAGCAAAGAAACAGTATACCTGACAAGATGTATATGGCTCTTGCATGTGCTACAGTATACTAGGTAAGCAGATACTTTAGTCTCTCGGCCTTCGTACTTTTAGATTTTTTATGTAGCGCTCTTAGCCAGATGGCCATCCTGCGCTACGACCGCCCAATCAGTGGGGAATATGGATTACTCCCTTTGTTTGTAGGTGGCCCAGCCATGCACCTGAGGAAACCAAATTCAAATCCCCAAACTGATTCACAATTATGGTCAAGTACACCCTTCCACAAGGTTTTGAGACCCTCACCCTCAAAAACCAAGTGCTTGATCTTGCCAGGGTTCTCTCCATACCCCTAGTGTCTTACCAGGACACAACCGGAGCGGGTTGCTGCTCACCGCCTGGTCTTTATTTGAGAGAGGGAATATATCCAGACTTCCTCCAGCAGACGGAGTTAATCACTGCCAGTATGAGTACAACCTCAAGTGATCGGTACACCAGAGAGAACCTCTAGTGGGGCCAACCCGATTAGCCCGTGCTCCCACTTATTTGCCATGGCACTAGTGGGTTTTCAATGCCGACCACCCCACCAACTACACCCACTAGTAGAGGCAGGCAGCGTGCAATATACTCTGAGTGAAAGGATTCCATCATTACCAAAATTCGGAGGTCTGTACCCGTAGATTCCAGAGTTCTTCCATGTCTCATCACTGTCTCCACGCCATCGCCACCCATCCATCCACCAGCAGCGCAGCCGAATGAGCTGTCATCGGATACTGACCATTACCAGATTATAGAATTTCTTCAACATGAAATTCCAGTATTGGGCCCCATCGGCGTGAATGCCAAGTGGTCCAACACCCTCCCAAGTGGTCGGGCCTAGGTACCAACCGTCGGCCCAAACCATCGCAGCAGATACCCCTGAGCAGCCACGAGGAAACTGGTTCCCATAGGGAGACGGATGGCGGAGCCCAATTTCCAGAAACAGGGGTGGCACGAGTAGCCTTGGGTTGCCATGAGTGGAGAAAGGCTATAAGAGACGCATCACCTACCCTTTCTAGTGTACTGCCACACCACCTTAAATGCCCGGACACCCTCTTTCTATATCCGACCTATATACCCCTGCTACAGTCCACTGACGGAAAAAAGTACACTCTACAGAACATACTGGTAACATACCTGTCAGGATATAAATACCTCTTGCACAGCATGCTACCAGCCAGCATACCTGGCAAGAAGAATACGGTTCTTGCATGTGCTACAGTATGCTGGAACAGAATGGGAGCAGAAACAGAATACCTGACAAGATGAATCTGGCTCTTGCATGTGCTCTTGTATACTGCTTGAAAAAGCACATATATCAATCTTTTGTGGGAGAGGGGAATGGAAGTGCTTCTGCATTGACAAACCCTGGGCGAGGAACTGCCTCCTACTATGCATCCCGACCCCATTCTATCTCCCGGGGACAGACACATATTTGATGATATATGCCTACTCTAGAGGTGCTTTGTTTAGGTATGGTAAACATAGGGAGCAGTATAAATGGAGTCGTCCAGGATCTTGTGTTTGTCGTCCATCCATGAAAGAGCTAGCTTCTTGGTACATTTACTATATATATCATCATGGTGCGACATAGTGCTATTGACCTGTACATGCATTACTTGCTCGTTCATAAGAATGCGTTTATAATCTTATACAGTGATGATATTCCATTCAACGCTCTTATTATACCTTTCGCATGCTTCACTATCTTATCGCTACAACAATAAGCATACAGCTTCGCTCTCAGCCCGACAAACTCAATCATGTAATTTCCTCCACACTTATCCTTAATTGGCCAATCACCCTTGCATTGGCGGGTGAGTAGCAGCGATAAGTGGGAGGGTAGCCGCTGGTGTCGAACTCAGACATAAGTGTGGAGTCTGAGGCGAGGTCGCTGTAGAAGTCAGGCAGGCAATTTCCATTACAAAGTAGTCCATATCTGTGTATATGATGCTCACATTACTGCCATACCATGCTCTCATCAAGTCGTAGTGGAAGCAGTACATGAGCATTCTGGACAGGTCAAGTACGGCAAAGTCAGCGTATATGGGCCTTATCAAATATGACATTTTCATGGTCTAACTTTATTAGCGATATTATTTCATTATAAATGGTTCGACATTTGAAGGCTGGTTTCGCAATCAGTTTCTTCGCCCAAAGTCAGTAAGGCAGGCATCACGCTCTTTGCTTTGAGCAGGTAATGAGTATTGTGTACATATGCGAGTCACCAAGTACACTAGCCAACTAGCACCGAGTTTGCAATTGAAGATGAAACATACTTTCCACAAGCATTGAACGTGAAGTACGGGTAACATTGAATTGTGTCCGTGAAGACAGTGTGTCTGGCAGCAAACGAACAGGGTACACTCGAACGAGCTGACAGATCCTAAGTAACAAGCTATAAGTCAGCGGGGGGGGTTTATATAATGTAAGTTCGTCCAGGATGGAGGGAGGGGGGGCACATCCATTCCCCCTACACACAGCGCTTGCGCAAGCCAAAATAATAATGCTTAATGACTCTACTCTTTCTCGACCTACATACCCAGAGGTTGTGACCTCCAGCATACTTGGTACTTGTAGTTTGCGTATGAACCGTCTCTCATCCCAGTGGGTATAGTCTCCAGCAGACATGACACTTGTTACAATTCGAGATACTTGTGCTTTTCTCTCCCTACATATCCAGCGGTTGCGGTCTTCAACGTACTTCCATTTCAGAGAGTAAAGTTACTATACTACCCCGACAGTTCATTTTGTTACCTTTAATAAAATGGTAATGATGAATAAAAGTACATACATGTCATATGCTTTTATGCAGTACCTTCACTATATAGAATACTTAAGTTTCAGGTATGTTTTTGGCACCTCACCTCCTCCAGACATTTCATAATACTAAGAATAATGTTACCTTTTTTATTATACTATTACTATAGTTCATTTTGTTACCTTTAATAAAATGGCAATGATGAATAAAAGTACATATGTGTTGAATGTTTGTGGTACATTCNAGTTCATTTTGTTACCTTTAATAAAATGGCAATGATGAATAAAAGTACATATGTGTTGAATGTTTGTGGTACATTCACTATACTGGTACTTGAGTTTCGGGTTTGTTTTTGACACCTCACCCCACCCAGACAGATAAAGAATACATATATTTATTATAGTTGAGAAATATATATACTTATTAATACTTATGTACAGTAAATTTTTTATGCTACATCGAGACTAAAAGGGTGGTGAATAGTTGCCGAAGTAACTCCACCTCGTCCTCACTACATGGTAAAGGGGTGTTTGCATGCATGTAATAAAGTGTGCACTTCGCCAGCCTCGTACAAGTAGACATCTGCTGGCAGTGTTCATATGCGGTTGGATTGTGCGCCAGCACCCAATGAGCAATACCGTCGCAATCTTCAGTGTACTACCGATGCTCTGCCCATCTCCGACATTGTACGTGATGGAACGCTTCCCGTTCGCATCACCATCGCCGATGATGAGACTAACACATGTGGATCACACCATGGGAAGCTACTGCCTACCATCATGCAGAGTATCATAGAAAAACCGAGCAACTGTGGAAAGACATGTGTTATTCTCAGCCTTTTGGAGGAACCCAATGATCTTCGGGTCAAAAACGTTTACCTATACTCGAAATCTCTACAATAGCCAAAGTACCTACGTCTAGCACAAATACTAAATGCGGTGGATAGTCTTCGATATTTTCCATTTAGTGACAATGAAGAAGTCGTTTCGCCAAGTGATGCTTTACCAAACTCTGTGTTTGTTTTCGACGATGTGTTATATGAGAAACAGTCAACCATGCAGCAATATTTCAGCATGTAGTGGTGAATTCGATTAACCTATGTCAAACTTATTCACACATGCCTAAGCAGCTTCTGAGCGATAATGCTAATTTCCTCATTCTATTTCGCATGGATGATCTGAATTTGTGCCAAGTCTACTCCAACCATGTTAATACCGATATGATGTTCGGCAGATTTAAAGATATGTGCTTGTGTTGCTGGTACGAACCTCACAGTTTCCTTGTGATAGCAAAGGATTTCCCATCTCATAAGGGAATATACCGAAGGGGATTAGATCAGTTCCTTATTGACCATCAGTGAACTACGAGCTATGCTATATCCAAGTTCGGCCATAGCGGTCTGAAGCGTTCAATGGACATCTGTATTACATCTAGTAGCGATGGAAACTGCAGTTACAGAGGGAAACGAGCCAAGAATCTCGGAGGGCTGAAACATGACGGCGATTCGACAAATGTATTCTTTTTCCGCAACATCACTTCGGAGGCGTTGCAACCAGTGGCGGTACTGCAGGCTGACGTCGCGACAGATCTTCAAACACTGATGGCCGGTATGACTCGAATCGCTGCTTTAGTGGCGAAACTCAACAGAGTGGGTGAGCAAATAGCTAGCAGCATTCATACAGCTGTGAGAGGCGAATTACGCTCAATGACTGAAGATGTTCGNGAGTGGGTGAGCAAATAGCTAGCAGCATTCATACAGCTGTGAGAGGCGAATTACGCTCAATGACTGAAGATGTTCACAAACTTACTGCTTTAGGCGGGTAGCTCGCCACCATGGAAGGACGTCTCTTCGATACGAATATACTGACTACTAACATGGATTTGCAGCTTGGTACATTAATCGAGAGTGTGTCCCAACTAACTGATTTTGCTTCCAGCGATACACTCGAGGCCGCAGAGGAATGGCTGTTCGGCAACATGTCTGCCAAGATNAACTAACTGATTTTGCTTCCAGCGATACACTCGAGGCCGCAGAGGAATGGCTGTTCGGCAACATGTCTGCCAAGATAGAAGATCAGATTGGCATATTAACTGAAGATGTGCTCAAACTAAGTGCTTTTGGAGGCAAGATTGCAGTCATGGAGAAGAACATAGATAATTTGGGTGAGCAAGTCGCTACCAGAATTCTTGCCGGTCTAGCTAAAAAANTGCAGTCATGGAGAAGAACATAGATAATTTGGGTGAGCAAGTCGCTACCAGAATTCTTGCCGGTCTAGCTAAAAAAACTAGATGTACACCTGAATGTCAAGAGTGAGAGTGATGTCATGCTAGGTGCTTTAAGTAAGAAGGTGGAATCAAATCTCGATGCTGTCGGTATGATGTCCGTTACGATAAATACTAAAATTCACACATTGACTGATGATGTTTGGAGCATGCTGGGAAGCANATGTCCGTTACGATAAATACTAAAATTCACACATTGACTGATGATGTTTGGAGCATGCTGGGAAGCAAGCTCATGACCGTGGTGACAAAACTCAATGACTTGGGCGAGCGAGTTGACAACAGAGTTCTTACTCCTCTGGCAGTTATGCTGAANGCAGTCATGGAGAAGAACATAGATAATTTGGGTGAGCAAGTCGCTACCAGAATTCTTGCCGGTCTAGCTAAAAAACTAGATGTACACCTGAATGTCAAGAGTGAAAGTGATGTCATGCTAGGTGCTTTAAGTAAGAAGGTGGAATCAAATCTCGATGCAGTCGGTATGATGTCCGTTACGATAAATACTAAAATTCACACATTGACTGATGATGTTTGGAGCATGCTGGGAAGCAAGCTCATGTCCGTGGTGACAAAACTCAATGACTTGGGCGAGCGAGTTGACAACAGAGTTCTTACTGCTCTGGCAGTTATGCTGAAGGATCACCTCAATGTTGCGAACGAGGGTGCAGTCAAGCTGCCCGCTTTGGGAGACAAGCTCACGAGTGTGGAGACTAAGCTCGGACAGGTGTACGTCAAGGTATTTGCTGACCTTTCTGCTAAACTAGTCAAACACCTTTATGTATCGAGCGAGGTTGCGAGCAAGCTGAATGCTTCAAGTACTTTAGCGAGGAAGTGTGTCCAACTTTGAATTGAAACTCAGCTCTGTCTTAGAAGGAATGACTAATAGAGTTCTTACTTAGATGGCCAAGGAGCTAGAAACATGTGACTGCACTTTCAGTACTGGACTCGAGAGTATTGAAGAGCTAATATGACACAGGATTGTGCGTAACCTAAACGACTTGCACACTGACGATGAAAAATGGATACATTGCCAGCATGTGCGAGATGCACTCATCCGGAAAATCGCCATATTTTAAGATTTAATTGTCGAACTGATTGAGCGAAGAGTCAAAGCTTAAAAATATATATATTATCATCATTCTACTTTTACTATTAGTACAATGGGCGCTACCATCGAGGATTTACGCCATGTAATTGCAAGTAAGCGCAATAAGTATCTACTGGCTAACTGTGCACGTATGAAATGTGATGCTGTATTGGAAGAGGCCTTCCCACCGCTCACATCTCGGCTGGATAATTTACAGAGACAAACTGTTCTCTCTGCCAACATGAAGACTGAACCGGACGTCGAAGGCAAGATACTTCTGGAGAAGGATACTGCAACTGTTGAAGATGATGATGATTTGTCTTTAGCCTCATTGAAACGTAATATAACAGATCTCACTTGCGCACGACCACTGTTCGAATTTATCTATCTTCGTACATGACGAGGTTTAATTATGGAATGTATGTGTTTATAGATGTAATAAGAAATGGTTCCTGGGGAAGAAGCAAGTTTTTTTCTACCAAATGATTTTATATAGATTGATGATGAAGCAATGCGAGTATCTCCAGGCCTCTACGAATTGTTGTTTATGAGCGAGCCCGGTGGGTTCTCGCGAGAGGCACTTCGTCAGTACAAGAGATTATTTAGTCACACGAGAGCACATTTTACCGACCATGATACTTCCAGAAACACATATAAGAATGAGACACATCCGAAATTCGACATTGTTGCTGACCTGTTTCCGGATGTCGGCATTGCAAGCTGCTCGGGTCTGACTTCCAAGCTTGATGGAGGCAGTCAGCTCGAGTATGTGGTGTACTGTGACGCTGTGAATGAGATTGTATCACGTCTACGGCTAGTAATTGCATCTCAGCAGGCTGGCAATCAATCGCATACGAATGAAATAGTGAATATTGTGGACGAATTACGCGAATATGACTACATATACTAGTGTCACATGCACAGATTGCCGCCGAGCTTCATCGGCATGCGCGTCGCAATTATCGCTTGCTAAGTGTACTTGTCTTTGGACTTCGTGATTTATATCAAGCTGACCTGTTTGAAATGATACCATATGCATATGTTAATAAGCGCTGTAGATACATGTTGACTGTAATAAATTGTTTCAGTAAATGTGGGTGGGCAGTACAGGTTCGTCGGAAACGGGGTGAGGATGTGACCGCCGTAATGAGGACTTTCTTACAAGATAAAGGAGCGCATAAGAATATGCAGACGGGTCCTGGCAGAGAATTCTACAATACAGCCTTCCGTTCACTAATGGATGCAAATAAAATCAATCACTACAGTATATTCGGCTAAAAGAAGGCATCCATTGTGGAACGATTTAACCGTACTCTGAAGAAAGTCATCTGGCAAGAATTTTCGTCGCTAGGCAATTATAATTGGCTGGACATATTACCTCATCTGATTTCCGACTACGGTGGATGTTAAGCACGATTATTTTCTTTTGACTGTGTTCAAAAATGTGAATAGATTGGTCAGATGCAAGGCTAAAGCAAAGATTGGTGACTATGTTCGAATATCTCGAGTTAAGAGAACATTTGCAAAATCATACACTCCGAACTGGAGCTTCGAAGTCGGGGTTGACAAAATCCGCCATTACGAACCACGGATGTATAAACTCGTCGATCTTAATGGTGAAATGCTGAAGGTCGGATTTTACGAATCAAGAAATAATGACAACAAAGTTTCCAGATGTGTATTTGGTAGAGAAGGTGTTACAGCATCAGCAACATAAGCTGTTCATCAAAAGGACTTTTCGACGATAGTCACAATAGCTGGATAGCGAGGTCGGCGCTTGCTATTGTTCCCACAAAGTAATGTAAGAGGAGTATGTATGTACTACAGTCGAATGGGATTTTTTTTTAAGTATAAATAAATTCATTGTTAGAACTGAAGTCGACTTTCATTCATATACTGTATTTCCCTCAGTGTGTTAAATACACGCGTGTTTATTTTCTCAAGGCCGTGTGAGTAGGTCCGTTAAGGACGGGGCGAGTGCCCGGTTGAGAGTCGATTACTGGCCAGGTTTCTAAATGGACGTTTATATTTTTCCCTGACTGAAGGAGTGCCGGGGATGCATGACTCAGGGGAGGTAATTACTGAACAGAGGTCTAAACGACTGTCAATAATTGTCCATCTGGGGCCCGCTGCCCTACACCATTCATTTCGTTGTTTCGTTCGAGGCCAAGCTGTCCTCCAATCATTCAGTCATTAGCATCCTCTGTCGTTTCGTCCAAGGTCTCAGAGCATTTGCTATACTGGCACTCGATATGAATGTACCGAGTCTCTTGTTATTAATTCATATGTATATATTTTACATTTTGTAATAAATTAATCTACTGCTAGTTTATACAGAATGAGTATCGGCCACGACTCCCAGCCCGCGTGTAGAGAGGGCTACGTTACCGGCCTGCACACAGCGAGGTAGCGTGTATATATTATATTCCACCCAGTGCAGAAAATAACTAGTAACTCATTACATTGAATGTAACCAGCTTCAGTTATGTTGTAACAAAAGCATTTTCCATGAATGTGATACACGTTATCCATGTTTCCCGCGAGTGCTGGCCACGTCTCCTGGCCCGCAGCGAGGTAGTGTGTGTATACTGCATTCTGCCCCCCGCACTGGCTTTGACGTGCACGCGATCAAAGTATAGATCGTTTCATCTTAACATCCTTAAAGCTAAAGATGTACATTTATTTGTTTTATTATTATGAATGTGCAGGCGCGTGGTACTGGGTAGACTGGCGGTATTTTGTCATGATATTAATTTTTGTAAGTAACTCTTTACACATATAAGAGGTATGTGTTTATATAAACGTAAGTATTTACTATATATTTATTTCCGTAACCATACATTTTTGATGATTTTTTTCTGTCGAGTGCATAGGCCAGTATGTCTTTACACATATAAGTGGTGCATGTATATGTAATTAATTATTTTCTTAATGATGATGTGAGTATTTACTCTATTTCTTCTCATAACCGTACAAACCCGATTTTTTTCGTGATTACAAGATTGTCGTCTGTGGAGTGTGTAGGCCTGTGTGCATATATACGGTTTTAATAATCTATAATANAATCATCTATAATATCCTATGCAATGGTGGTCGTGTGGTCAAGGCGTCGGACTAGTGACCCAATGGTAGATGGAACGATCCCATATGCCTCCTGCATTTTTTGAGTTCCCAAACAAAAATTCCAGCGCGCCTGGTGGTCATTGCTTGAACTATACTGCCCCGATGCTAGCATGATCCCGCAGGCAATGGCTGAACAAACAAAATGTTCTCGTTGATACCAGCGCTCCTAGCTCTGAATGGTAGAACTTCACACACTCTGGTGGTGGGTGTGGNAACAAAATGTTCTCGTTGATACCAGCGCTCCTAGCTCTGAATGGTAGAACTTCACACACTCTGGTGGTGGGTGTGGGAATTAAAGATGGCTGCATACATTAGTCAACTGGTGGCAGGTGTGTGTGGGAGGAAGGTAAGAGAGAGAAAGTAAAAATGGTAGAATGCAAGAGAGAAAATAAAGAAGACCAAAAGGAATATGAGAAAACCAAGGGATGCTAGATAAAGGAATGAGAAAATAAAATCGGAATGTAAGAGCATGAGCAAGGTATTAGAATTTGGGAAGACACTGAGAAAACCCCATTGCTTGGAATGCAAGAGCATGAAGTAGGGAACAATATGGCCGCTACTGGTTAGGAATTACTGAGCGGGATGTGCAGTACTGGCTGGGAAAATGGCTGACGTTGGCATGGAATGATAGATCAGGAGGTTGGCGCGTGACGTCATCCAAGAGGGCCGTCGTCAGTCCTCCAGTCCTCGCCAGGACGCCAGGTGCGGAAGAACACACTATTTATAACTACTGGGGTGATTAACTTCCATCCTTTATGCCGGCAGACTAATAGAGAAAAGGGAGTAAGACTGAAATGCAAAACTTACATCTACACTAAAAAAAACAGCAAAATTCCTCAAAATTGATTTGATATTTTTAACGTACATATACACAGTTTGGGAAACTAAACTCCAAATATAAACGTTTTGAGCGTCATGAAAATACAAAGATATGAAAATGTATATCAAGANGTTTGGGAAACTAAACTCCAAATATAAACGTTTTGAGCGTCATGAAAATACAAAGATATGAAAATGTATATCAAGGGAATCTTCACCAATCATGCTTCCTCAATACGCGTATACACTGATGTGGAAAAAATATGCAAACTTTTTCCTAGAGTGTACCAAGGTCCATGCTCCCACCCATTACCCAGGGCTCTAATCCGGAAAATGTTGCTAAAAAAAACAGCGACTCAGTGATCTCGGTGACTGGGGTTACCAGAAAGAGTTAAGTAAAGTAAATGTGTGTGTTATTCGTTTAATATCCATGAGGGAATTAAGCACGGTAACTCATTATAAACCATAAAAGAAATAAATGGGTCNTGTGTTATTCGTTTAATATCCATGAGGGAATTAAGCACGGTAACTCATTATAAACCATAAAAGAAATAAATGGGTCTTGATGTGAGATAAACGGGCGGAGTGAGACTAGTCCCATAAATCTTTCCACGGTTCGCTGATTCAGGTCTGTGCACCTGCTACTGAAGTCTTCTGAAGAAAAACGGGATCAGTGCAGGTTCTCTAGGGAATTGACTTTTATCACTGCTCGATTATTTCCACGCCGTTGTCCCAGACTAGGTTCAGCCAAGCAACTGTCTGAACCCCCTCCCCTAAAAATAAAGTAAAAGAGAGATAAGTAAAAAAAAAATAAAGTAAAAATGACAAAATTAACTAAACATAAAACGATAATTAAAGACATGTAACAAATTTTGGACGTCTTGCATCAAACAAGGAGCAATGAAGTTTCCATATTTCGTAATCCCCTGAAAAAACAATTCTTTTGATAATCGATATCGTGGTTATCAATGAAAATAGTGCCGGTGGTTAACTAGACCGATAACAAGTAATATCGAATAAATTTGAGCTATAAAATGCTATGAAGTAAGAAATATTTTGGTGAAAATTTTAGGTGGTGACAAACAGGCACCACAGTCCTACACCGTACCTTAATATGACTGATTGTACTGTAATTGCTGCTAGTGGAGCACTGTTTTAACAGTTAGTTGCTGCCAGTAAAAACTGTGCTTCTGAAAATTGTGACCCCAAGAAGCTTGCACTTTCTTCACATGGACGCCAAAGGCGAAACCTCCGATAGTCACAAACAAAACACCGCCAACAAACTAAGATTGCTGGCAATTTTCACAACCTTTTCAACAGCTTACCTCTTGTTCTCAAACTTCCGGAGAATCACGATTACAGAAACAGATTTATTGTCAACACTGAGAGCAAGATGGTGAAAATTGTGAAAATTCGATTTTAAGCCACCCGCCAAGGAAATTTCTTATCACTCTAAGTAAAGGATGAGTAATAATTTTTAATTCGCACAGTTTTACTTTTTTCCTGTTTCCAATACATTCACATTTAGCAAAACTAGACTTACAAATGAAAGCACAAGCAAGCATAAAAAGTCATAAAACTTTGATTTTCTTCATATAAAAAAATCTCACATTATTAGGTATTGTTATCAAAAGCATCAATTTTAATTACATTAATTAAAGATTTTCAGAATATCATCTATTACACAAAATGATTATCAATAAACAGATATGTGTGTATATATATAGATATACATACATATAAATGTATATATATAAGTAGTCTATATACACACACATATATATACACACACACAACATGCTGGTCCGCCTAATGCGGGCACCCCCAAAATTTCCGGAACTTTTGCAGATCACGAAATGCTGTTTTCGCTTAATGAAATTACGTACGGGACAAGGAATTTGCCGCAAAGTGACTTTGTAACATGTGTATGGACAGAAATAATTAAACCACATATTTTTTTTTTCCGCNTGTATGGACAGAAATAATTAAACCACGTATTATTTTTTTCCCTGGAAACATACATTTATTTCAACGGCACCTGCAAGTACGTGCAAAGAGAAATTCAGTGATATAGCATATGCAATGGAAAGTAACACACAAACGCCAAGTAATAATCTGCAACTAAGATTAAGTTAGGAGGGCCGGTAGCATGGGGCAATGGACCTGTACTCACAGCTGTAAACAAGCAACACGCGCCGTCACTCATCCTGGCGGGACCACCCCCCACTAGCAGTGCAGCACCAGTCCCCGTAATCTGTCACGGTAAGTGGTATTGCAGTGTGAGGCTGTACGTACGCAATGAAGTTCACGAATGAGGAAAAACTGGACACTCTACTTATTTACAGTGAGTGTGGCAGAAACATCAAGCAAGCCGTCCAAATGCACGGTGAAAGGTATCCTAATCGGACGTCCATCTCACGGCAAACGATACAAAGAAATTGTTTACAGCTGTGAGTATAGGTTCACTGCCCCATGTTACTGGCCATCCTCCAAAATTAATCATAGTTGCAAATTATTTCTTGGCGTTTCTGTGTTACTTTCCATTGCCTACTATATAACTGAATCCCTCTTTGCAAGTACTTCAGATGCTATTGAAATAAATGTGTGTTTCCAGGGAAAAAATCAACTGTGGTTTAGTTATTTCTGTCCATACACGTTTTACGAACAGCAACTTTGAAGCAAATTACTTGCCCCCGTAAGTAATTTCATTTAGCGAAAACAGCATTTCGTGATCTGCAACCTTTCCGGAAATTTTGGGTGTATCCACGTTAGGCAAACCACCCATATGTATATATACACACATACCTTATATATACACCATATACACTGAAGAGCCAAAAAAAAAAAACTGGTACACCTGCCTAATATCGTGTAGGGCCCCACGAGCACGCAGAAGTGCCGCAAGACGACGTGGCATGGACTCGACTAATGTCTGAAGGTATGCAGGAGGCAATTCACACCATGAATCCTGCAGGGCAGTCCACAAATCCAATCTGCGCCAATTTGAGAAAGGGTTACACGTCTGTCACGTTTAATGATTCTCGTCAGTCGTCGTTTGTCCCGTTCTTTCACGATCTTTTTNTCTACTGACGTGGCCAGGGGTCCGAACCCCTGACCTAACTCTCTGCTCGTCGATCTTCGACTGACTGCTCTCTCGAACTAACGTCTCTGGCGGTAATAATTGACTGACTGACCTCTCTGCGCGGTACTAATGAACTGACACGCCACTTCTCTCGAAAAGGGGTTTTTATGCTTGCCAGCCTCCAGTCTTAATTGTCGGCACGTGTCGCCTTGTGGAGGGGAGGGGGTGAGGTGGTGAGGTGGTAGAACGCAGAACAATGCCTTTCAAAACATTTGTCCTGGTTCCTGAAGGGATTGGGAGGGGGAGTAGTACCTCGCCCCTAGCTTACTCTCGTCAGCAATTTCTTCGGTGTGTTTCCACATTGTCCTGTGGTTAGCTAAGGGGGGATGTTTTCGGCACCAATATCCAGCTCGTCAGCTATTTCTGCCGCGGTGCGTGTATTTTGAATTCCGGCGAAATACACATGTTTATTTCGTGATATCCCGTGAAACCTCTGCGCTCCACAGATTTCACGGGCTGGCTAGAGGCTTAGGGGGGTGAAGGGGGTGGCAAGGAGGCCTACCGCAGCAAGACACCTGTAACTGCGGTCCGTCACCTGCCTGTGCCACGTGTCGAATGGAAGGCGCTCGCAAAGTGGATCAGCGATGCTCCTATTCCCAAAAGACATCACTCGTCAATCTTGATAACCTGCCATTGTAGCAGCAGTAACCGATCTAGCAACTTTGCCAGACGCTTATTGTCTTATATAAGCGCTGCCGACCGCATAGCGTTACTATGATTGGTTCCATAACTCTGTTATTTGCATACGCACGCCTATACCAGTTTTTTTTGGCTCTTCAGTGTAAATACACCGTATATATACATCGTAAATATACACCGTATATATGGCCTATATCACAGGTACAAGCTAGATCTGCAATGAGCACGAGTAGGTATTATAACCTTTCATATTTCCGCTCCAAACTGAGCATAAAAAGCCTGCCTAGATCTCCATGGATTTTTCCGCTCCACAGCTGAGCAGTTAACTAAAAACCCATAACTTACTCGCTCCAAAACAAGCTCAAAATTTATCAGACAGATTTACCATTTTGTTTGTGATAAATACGAAAACCGTTAAANCCACAGCTGAGCAGTTAACTAAAAACCCATAACTTACTCGCTCCAAAACAAGCTCAAAATTTATCAGACAGATTTAACATTTTGTTTGTGATAAATACGAAAACCGTTAAAAAAAAACCTCAACCAGACCACTGCGTATCCTGAACTGAAAAATTGGGTAATATTTGCCTTTCAAACCATGTTTGCAGTACGCCGGACGGGAGAAATACACCGAGCTGGGCCACAGTCAGAGTTTATAAAGTAAAACCTAACACCCGTTCCACCGGAGTGGAACAACAGCACGGGGTTTCGGATTGTTCTCGATACAGTTTTTTTTAGGCACAAGAAGGTGCATGTGTAAATTATAATAGAAAGTTCTCTTTAGTCTTCGATGACGTCATCTTGATTCGCTATTGGCCAGGGCAAGGGCAAATGAGGGTATGTTGACGTCACAAGCTGTAAGCTGCAGCTCGCCGCCTGGAAATAGTGTTCAGTTATGCAGTCGATGTCGGGTAGAGCAGATTATTAGCACGCCACGCTGCTCGTGCGCCGTTGGATCGCCCACGTTGGGCTCAACTCCTGCTGTCAACCACGACAGCCAGCAACCAGAGCAACTACCATGTGTTTTTTTCCAAAAGGTATGAAAACGACGTCTCGTTGTTAATTAATTTTGCAGTTGGGCAAACGTAACGTTTAACTTTTACGTGTGTGGCAATACGGCGATGGAAATGTAACGGCTATCCATCTCAAAATATTCTCGCTCGTCCCTTTGTATAATACTGGGGGACTGGGCTAGATATTGGTAAGTACCTACCAGAAAATAATTTCGTAAAATCAGAAATTAATTATTAGTTACTTAGTTTAGGTAATGATCGAGATCGTAGCTACAGTGGCAATGTTAACAACATACCATCGAAAATGCAGTGAGACAGGAAATCAATTTTTGGCAGAAAATTTTTTTACACGTTTCGCAGGTGCTTTATTAAGCGTCTACATTCATTGNCAAAATATTCTCGCTCGTCCCTTTGTATAATACTGGGGGACTGGGCTAGATATTGGTAAGTACCTACCAGAAAATCATTTCGTAAAATCAGAAATGAATTATTAGTTACTTAGTTTAGGTAATGATCGAGAGCGTAGCTACAGTGGCAATGTTAACAGTATACCATCGAAAATGCAGTAAGACAGGAAATCAATTTTTGGCAGAAAATTTTTTTACACGTTTCGCAGGTGCTTTATTAAGCGTCTACATTCATTGTCCAGGAGATGAAGTAACGCCACCGTTATGTGGTGGCGGTGAAGCTGCCGTCATTGTTTGATGCGGAGTCAACGCTTAATTTCGCTTCGTTCTACTAAAATATACAAAAGAAAGGAACGGATATAAGAATGCCTCTAGTCTCGCACGATCAGGAAACGCAAGAAACAATCAGCCTTCCGCGTGGTAGTCTACGTATCTGAAAATGAAAACATCGCCGTATAGAAACGTAGGAAAATATGTTATTTTATTTAATCCATTTGGACCCAGTGTGTACAACTGTTTATGTACGTAACGGATAGAAAGGTTATTTTTGGCCGGTCCTGCAGCTGTATTCTGTAACTCGTTACCCTCAAAACTAAAAATTTCGGTAGAACTCTGATAACAAACTCCGTATGATGTTATGATAGCTGCGTATCGAGGATGCGATTCTGTTACTCCAGGTGCAAAGGGCGAACCGAAGATTTTTCACAATTTTCTGATACCGATCGTTTTAGCTAAACGACGTTTAACACAGTTAACCGGCCAATTATTGTTTACGAAACGTGAACAAGAGAGCACTAAAAAGAGATGCAGCTAAAAAATTAAGNACAGTTAACCGGCCAATTATTGTTTACGAAACGTGAACAAGAGAGCACTAAAAAGAGATGCAGCTAAAAAATTAAGTCATAAGGGAAATATTACACTCTAAGAAATTATTCGCAAATTTACTATACGGGTGTATATGTAGAGCGAGAAAGCGCGGATGGTAAAGTGATTTTCCATACATTTATGCTAGTGTTCCTACATTAGCTCAGGAAAGAGTCACATGCGTAGGAAACTTTCCAACTTTTGTATAGCATCGATGCTATATATTTCATATTTGTAGTCAGATATGTGGTATTATTTCTATATGATATATGAGTTTAAAACTTCCAATTCCGTTTATGACGATTAGCAGAAATTTTTTGTGTACGTCAACTAACACATATTTTTGAACTTATTTATGATTTTAAAAAATGTATGAGTAGAACGAATTAAGACATTACAACGTTCTGCTACTCACCTAACGAGTATACTCGGTTTCCCAAAGCGTAGTTAACGATTGGTATTGTTTTGGAAAGGGCTTATTAACGTCCCCCAGTGTAATGCCTGAAGGGTCATTTTTAGGTCTGAACGTTCCAGTACTAAACATTAAAAAAGGAATAGGGACGTGCATCAAACCTTTATTTGTATTATTACGTCATAAAATGGTAGAGTCTCCGCTGAAAGTCACATAGTGGCGCGTTATCGACGGCAAAATTGCGCGCCAGTTCGGTGCTTTGCGCGTAGAGGCGATGAGAGAGTTGATGCGAATGTCTCGGTCGCCCCTAGCGCTCCCACGCTTTTAGGCCTCAGATGTGCAAAATTCGTTCAACCAGGCGGCTACCTTAATTGGCGTGCAGTCTTTCCGTCGGTGGCTCGCCTGAACGTGAATTCAAAGCGGCGGTCCTATATTTTTATGGCAAGCTAATAAAGATAAAAGAGCGATGCGTGTTTGAGAACAACTCTAATGTTTGCACTGTTACAAAAATAAATTTTAACTAGTTTCCAAGAATTTATTTTAAAATTCTATTTAAAGTCTGGTTCTCCTATATAAATACCTACGCTATTCGCCATTCCTCTGAAGATGCCAAGAGAGACGCCCGTCCAGACTCACGTATAAATTGATCATCTACTGGGGTAGGTGACAACATCCGCAGAGTAGCCTTTCTTCGTGCTGTTCAGATGCATATGATGCCAGTGTACACGGAGTAACATCTTTCCTTGCGTCTCAGACCGACAAAGCCGTGTGGCGGCAAATTTGTGGCTATTTCGTTTTTGATGAGTACGATGAGTAGAAGGAAATACAGAAGTCTGAGGCAACGAGATCTGGGATTGGAACTCGGAGCTATTGATGCTGTCATTCCAGTGAGCCGGCTGCCATCTTTTCCACCCTGTTGGACATCGGTGACCTTTGACCTTTAACCCCAGTGACCTTCTATATGTAAAAAATATGGGAGCATTCTGAGAAAACCCACATACTCGTTCGTCTCAGAAGAAAACACGCAGATACTTTCATAACAATATGTTCTTTTAATATGCTTGTAGACATGTATATATAAGTATAGAAATTTAAAATATATTCCCATATTTATATATACGTAACATTTATAAAATTAATTAAAAATATATTTATGTACATATTTATATACATAATTATGTATAAAATTAATTTTAATAATCATTATATTTCTATATTTAGATATAGATAATAATTGGCATGTTTTCTTCTGGGGCGAACGAGTATGTAGGTTTTCTCAGTGCTCCCATATTTTTTTACATACAAAATTTACAGTGGAAGTCCTTTTGTGGGCAAAATTTTGGCTCTTTACTGTAAAAAGAACCGAATTTACATAGAAAAACGACAATTGATGTTCTGACACCGAGAGGTGAACATCGATTTGGAAGCGCTTTCTCGTCCTACCACGAAAATGAATTGCGAATACGAAGGCTTGCTTTTGACCTAAACGATCATGGAGCCGCGACTTGCATCATTGCTAACTGGTTGTCGCCAGAGCCGACTTTGTGCTTGCGTTTTCACATATGGTCAAAATGCTCGTCGGCATGAGAGAACGGCCTGTACGAAGAGTCCTTTTCGCACGATGAAGCATTACGACATTGGTCCCCTGCAGTTTGGTCAAGGCAATATATTTAAAGAACATACCGAGATCTGCAAGAATTCATCTACTCGGAGCCAGGAAGTGTTTCCGGCAATACCTCGTGCTGCATTGATGGGTACCGAATCGACAGGTGATTATGACGAGACAGTTATTTCTAAATACGGAATGAGTGCAGTAGAGTCGATTTGCGCAGAATGTACACTTGCAAGACGTTCGCGTGAAAACGAAGACGAACTTAAAAATAAACTGTCGTCGGCTCTAAATACTGATGAGCATACAACTCCTACTACAAAGAAAAACAAATTTAATATTGACGATGAAACAGGAAGTGAAGACGATCACGATGATAACATAAATGAAAATGAACATGAAGACAGTGATATTGTTGAAGATTATGATTGCGATTTTCTCTATGCACTGACGCACTCCTCCAACACATTTGCTGCAATCAGCGACACTAAGAATGCAGAAGACACCGAGAATACAGGCTACCTATTTCACGAAAACCCGAATGAACTTGTTGATAGACTCAGGTATGTTATTGTCCTCCAAAAACGTGGGTATTTCTCACGCATTGTTGAGACATCTTCAATCATTAGTAAACTGAAGAAACGGGGATATATCGCATGATGTGATGAACTGCTTTCTTCTGAAATTTTAATTACAACATAATAATGCATTATTATTATAAAATAATTGTTTTTTCTTTATTTTTGTGTGTCGAATCTTTTTATCCCTCGAAACTTTAAAGTAGTGCTATGAGCAATCGACTATTAACGGAAATATCTGCATATAAAATGATAATAAAGACTTTAGTATAAAAAAGCATGGATAGTTGACTGCTTACAAAACATTAATTCTGTCGAGATGTACATATTTGACGACAGTTGGCGAACAAATGAAATTTCTATACATACGGGTGGGGGACAAACCGAATGATTTATGGAAGGATAGATCGAAGGATTAGGATTGATCGAAGTGTTGGGATTAATCCAAGAATTGGGATTGATCCAAGAATTTGGTTTGATGGAAGGATTGGGATTAATCCAACTATTGGGATTGATCGTTGGATTGAGATAGATCGTTGGATTGGGGTTCGTCCAAAGATTGGAATTGTAGAGCGGATTGTGGAGCAGGTTATGGAGCATTTGGAGTGATTGTAAAGCGATTGTGGTACGGATTGCGAAGGATATGTGTCTATTGGTGTCGATTTTTGTGGATTGAAGTGGATTTGTGTGGATAGGTGTGAATTGGTGTGTGAATTGGAGTGGATTTGTGTGTTGAATGGTTTGTGGATTTCTGTGCTGATTGATGGAAATATTGTGAGATTGATAAAGAAATTGATAAGAAAACAAGTCTTAAATAATTTCTTTATTTTTAAAATATTTTTTTGAATTTTTTTGGATTTTATGAAAGTTTTTAGAATTAATGTTTGGGTGCGAGGTTATCCAATGTCATGAGCACGAGGTCAAGGTCACAGATGTGAGGTCAAGGTGAAGGTCATCCAAATCTAACGTGTTTGTTGGAGTCATCAGTGCCACTTAGTTGATGAAAATGCAAACAAATGATAAACGAAAAAAACTATATGGTGGGCGGAGTGCATCAGTCAGAATGGCCAAAGGTGAGTGGGTTGGAAAGTGGAATGTTATTTTAATGTGATTGATTGGAGGTGGTCAGTCGTCTGCTTGACGTGGTGCTGTGGGGGACCTCCGAAAATGTAAATTTTTAAAAAATAATTTTAAATTTTTAAAAAATATTTTTTGTTCAATTTTTATAAATTCTTAGGGATTTTCGACGAATTTTTCAGGTCAAGGTCAAATATAACTGGGTTTAAGGTCAAAGGTCAACGTCACCTGGATAAAATATGGCGGTATTAGTCCGTAATTAAATGTGCCTGCCGACTTTTATGAATTTTGTTCATGTTAACCATTTTTCTCGAGTTTTTGTTTTCAACGTTATCCAATGTCACGATTATNCTGCTTGACGTGGTGCTGTGGGGGACCTCCGAAAATGTAAATTTTTAAAAAATAATTTTAAATTTTTAAAAAATAATTTTTTGTTCAATTTTTATAAATTCTTAGGGATTTTCGACAAATTTTTTAGGTCAAGGTCAAATATAACTGGGTTTAAGGTCAAAGGTCAACGTCACCTGGATAAAATATGGCGGTATTAGTCCGTAATTAAATGTGCCTGCTGACTTTTATGAATTTTGTTCATGTTAACCATTTTTCTCGAGTTTTTGTTTTCAACGTTATCCAATGTCACGATTATAATGTCTGACCTGGGTCAAGGTCAAGGTCACCTTGGTCCAACATGGCACTTGGGTGACAACATAACACGGTGGTTGGTCGGTTCCAGTCCTTCGTCCCCACTAAGCTCAAACATTAAGAAATTTTATTTTATAATTTTTCGAAATAAGTTTTAAAATATTTTTTGTAAATATTTGGGGATTTTTGGATTTTTTGGGATTATTGGACTTTTTTTGGAAATTTTGTGTTTAAGGTCATTTAAGGTCACGGGGTCAAGGTTACCGACATCCAACATGGCAGTTGGGTGACCGGAATGATAGAGCATGAAGTGGTAGGGGTGGGGCAATTAGCCAATGAGAAANCATCCAACATGGCAGTTGGGTGACCGGAATGATAGAGCATGAAGTGGTAGGGGTGGGGCAATTAGCCAATGAGAAACATTGGTGGATCAATTAAATATATTGGAAGGGGAGGTTGTCGGTGAGGGGAATGGAGTGGTCAGTCATCTCCTGGGCGTGGTGCTGAGGGAACCTCCGGAAATTTAAGTTTTTAAAATAAGTTGTAATGATTTTTTTTTTATAATTTTTAATAATGTTTTAATAATATTTTAAAAAATTATAATTTTTTTGATTTTTTATTATATTTTTATTTTTGGAATTGTTTTGGATTATTTGGATTTTCGAGGTTAAAGGTCACGGGGTCAAATGTCGCCGGGGTCGACAGTCAAAGGTCAGCGACATCCTACATGGCGGACAAAGTGGTTGCCGGCCGACCGGAATGACAGAGCATGAACAGCTCCGAGCCCCGATCCCAAATCCCGTTGCCTCAAACTTCCCTATNGCCGGCCGACCGGAATGACAGAGCATGAACAGCTCCGAGCCCCGATCCCAAATCCCGTTGCCTCAAACTTCCCTATTTCCATCTACTACAATGTTTTCCTGGTATAGTAATGCGAGGAAAATGCTTTTCAAATAATGCCGTATAAACAAACCGATAACTCATTATATGTAATGCATGCCTCCACGCTTTGATAGATGCAGACACCATTTTGTGGACATGTTTGATCAGGAGATATTTAAAATACATTTTACGAGTGTAATAATCTCCAGTTCCCGTTTTAGATATTTTGCAGCTTCAGCTGTATAAATGGCTGGTGTGTCGACGAGAGAACAAGTTTCACGCTGTTCCGTCAGCCACTGAATATAATATGCTGAAAATTCGCGTTCATGCATCAGCTCATGCGGTCGCGTACGTGACATGTGTTCGGCCGAGCGCGAGTTCGAACCCGACGTACAGCACAGGAGATTTTCTTGAGAGATGTTTTCCATCGCTTTTCAAAGTAAATGTCTCTGTAANTCGAACCCGACGTACAGCACAGGAGATTTTCTTGAGAGATGTTTTCCATCGCTTTTCAAAGTAAATGTCTCTGTAATTCCTTGATGTATGTTTGCCAACCCTCCAGCCAGGCATTTAGGTCTCTGATTAGTATCTGTTCATAAATGAAACAGAGATTTTTGTGTTAGTTCAGCACTTTTGAAAACCGTGCTCAGGATCTATTTTTACCTCCATGTTGTATCCTTCCATCATATGCAAAATTATCACTGCCTACGACCCGATCACTTTATTCATGTGTTTGCCAAGTAAAATGCGTGACATAGTAAGGGATGTAAATATGTTTCCTATGTGCTAATACCTACTCATATTTAAATATGAACTAAATTAAATAAACTCAGAATTCAAATTTAAACATTACACATTTAATATGACGTTAAGAAAGGGAACTACAGTATTTCCTCTGCACCGCTGCCAACATTGCTGCCAGCATGTCAATGTGTCCGTTAAAATATATGTATTTATAAGCAGGGACTTAATTCGAAGGTTTATTTTAACAGCGACCAACAACGTTTGCTAGCACTGTCATAACAGTGTGCTAGTTAGGCGGCGTTCGCTGTCTCACGCACGCTGCCCCAATAGGCAGGCCCGTAGCAATGACTTCGCGAACGGAGGGATTCGAACAAAATGAGAAAATTCGTATCTTCGAAAACATAAAAAATGCAAGTAGGAATCTAGTTTGCCTTCCAAAAATATCTATATATTTTTTTATAAAGATTATAAAGAAAACAAAACTATTTATTTCCTGGAAAACACATTGTAGCATAGAAAAAAAATTTGTTCATTTATTAATTTTTTAAATTGTAAAATTAACACGTCCAGCTCGTTGTTACGCTTAACCAATGCACTCGATTTACAAGAAAACTATACTGATCCTAAGATACAGTAAGATTATACGATAAATTTTAAAGTGCTTAACCAAATGAAAAGAAAAGGTAGAAAATAAAGGACGAATGTATAANTCGAACCCGACGTACAGCACAGGAGATTTTCTTGAGAGATGTTTTCCATCGCTTTTCAAAGTAAATGTCTCTGTACTTCCTTGATGTATGTTTGCCAACCCTCCAGCCAGGCATTTAGGTCTCTGATTAGTATCTGTTCATAAATGAAACAGAGATTTTGGTGTTAGTTCAGCACTTTTGAAAACCGTGCTCAGGATCTATTTTTACCTCCATGTTGTATCCTTCCATCATATGCAAAATTATCACTGCCTACGACCCGATCACTTTATTCATGTGTTTGCCAAGTAAAATACGTGACATAGTAAGGGATGTAAATATGTTTCCTATGTGCTAATACCTACTCATATTTAAATATGAACTAAATTAAATAAACTCAGAATTCAAATTTAAACATTACACATTTAATATGACGTTAAGAAAGGGAACTACAGTATTTCCTCTGCACCGCTGCCAACATTGCTGCCAGCATGTCAATGTGTCCGTTAAAATATATGTATTTATAAGCAGGGACTTAATTCGAAGGTTTATTTTAACAGCGACCAACAACGTTTGCTAGCACTGTCATAACAGTGTGCTAGTTAGGCGGCGTTCGCTGTCTCACGCACGCTGCCCCAATAGGCAGGCCCGTAGCAATGACTTCGCGAACGGAGGGATTCGAACAAAATGAGAAAATTCGTATCTTCGAAAGCATAAAAAATACAAGTAGGAATCTAGTTTGCCTTCCAAAAATATATATATATTTTTTTTTAAAGATTATAAAGAAAACAAAACTATTTATTTCCTGGAAAACACATTGTAACATAGAAAAAAAATTTGTTCATTTATTAATTTTTTAAATTGCAAAATTAACACGTCCAGCTCGTTGTTACGCTTAACCAATGCACTCGATTTACAAGAAAACTATACTGATCCTAAGATACCGTAAGATTATACGATAAATTTTAAAGTGCTTAACCAAATGAAAAGAAAAGGTAGAAAATAAAGGACGAATGTATAANGTAAGATTATACGATAAATTTTAAAGTGCTTAACCAAATGAAAAGAAAAGGTAGAAAATAAAGGACGAATGTATAATAACTAAATGAAAAACAAATAATTTACCGAAGGGAAAAATAAGATAAACGTATATTTACAGTGTGACGAATAAGACTTATGTGTAACTTTCATTTTTCCAACACGATATGATTTTCATGGTGAAACTGCGGAAATAAATTTTCATAGGGGAAGGGTTCGTACCCCCTCTTTATACAGCAAAGGCCCTGCATTTAGTTCAGCTCCTGCATCGCATCGTGCTACCAACGTTTGACGCCACAGTTCTCGCTGCAGCAACTGGAATGTCTGATAATTATTTTCTTCATTCTGAAGTTATGCCTGTCCGCCGAGACGCAAAGCATATGCGCGATACACCGGTATCTCAGATGATTCGCCCATTTTGCTCTTTATTAATNCTGTCCGCCGAGACGCAAAGCATATGCGCGATACACCGGTATCTCAGATGATTCGCCCATTTTGCTCTTTATTAATGGTAGTTATCTCGGAAGCTGCTGCAAGTGTTTTGCTACGGCGGATTATCAGCTCCGATTTTACGTGCACTATTNAATGGTAGTTATCTCGGAAGCTGCTGCAAGTGTTTTGCTACGGCGGATTATCAGCTCCGATTTTACGTGCACTATTTTGTGGAGGGTAGTACAGTATTGCTTTTATGGGAGTTGAAATTACCCGTGACACATCAGGTCAAAAATATGCACCACTGAAACAGAGGAAATGTGCGGTTTTTTATTTTTTAATGTGATAATTTTGTTTTATACCCACAAAAATAATTAAATATAAGCTACGGGATAAACTTACTGTGCATACCTTCAATCTACGATCGTGTAAGTTTATCAGGGAAATGTGATGAAAACGGACAGCGCTCACTCTTAAAAANAGAGGAAATGTGCGGTTTTTTATTTTTTAATGTGATAATTTTGTTTTATACCCACAAAAATAATTAAATATAAGCTACGGGATAAACTTACTGTGCATACCTTCAATCTACGATCGTGTAAGTTTATCAGGGAAATGTGATGAAAACAGACAGCGCTCACTCTTAAAAATTCAAGATGGCAACAGTTGGTACATCCGCTGCTCTACTTCCCACGACCCCATCAGACACGTTTGGTCCAAATTATGATGGAGTCATCTATCTCTCTCTTTCTCTGTCTCTCTCTCTCTCTCTCTCTCTTCCACAGCAAATCTTTCTCCCCCGGGCAAGTCTCTGTACGCCGATGGTTAATTACCGTATATTTCCTGCAATCTTCAGCATATCCTGGCGGGGGCTGCATACGTGGCCNTCTCTCTCTCTCTCTCTCTCTCTTCCACAGCAAATCTTTCTCCCCCGGGCAAGTCTCTGTACGCCGATGGTTAATTACCGTATATTTCCTGCAATCTTCAGCATATCCTGGCGGGGGCTGCATACGTGGCCGTCAGGTGTTTCTGGCGTCCCAGTTTGAGTCGGAGAAGTGTTCGGCGACTGCAAGTCTCTTTAAAAACTCCGGCCAAGTGGTTCCCGGGGAGAAAGGATCTCCACGGAGGTGGTAGGGGGGCAACGCTTAGTTCCCAGCAGGAAGCGAGCATTTTATACCTCAGGTGTCGGCTGTTGTTTGGAAATGATTATGGCTTTCGAAGTGGCCTCATTATATTACCGTAAATAACGAAGGAGGCAACGGGGGCGGCGGCTTGTTTTGTGGGAGTTATGACAGATGGCAGCGGGCTCGGAGAGATTTCCTGTGCCGTGGCCAGGGGGAATTACATCCCGCCCAGAAGCGGCATATGCACGCGCTAACACACGTGACAGGAAGCGAATGGCAGTCAATTCATGCTACTTACCTTCACGTCGTGGAGCGGAGGCGAAATAATCAGATCAGGGCATCGCTAGTGTTGGCAGATTATAGACTTGGGCATGTTACAAAATTACTACTACTATCGTCGCTAGAAAAGAAGATTTACGCGAGCTCGGTTTCTTGGAACAGATTTCACAAGTACTTGAACTATCATTTTAGAGTCGTGCTAAGGCCAGCAGTAAAAATTTTACACCCTCAAGAAAATTGTGAGCCAGTTACAAACTCGTAACATACATTACGCTATATGAACCGAACCACAATGCAGATATCCAAGCATAAAAATGGCGTATGTGTATGTATGCATATATGTATATATTTACGCATGTATACATGCGTGAATGCACGGCTGTATACTATATGCATGAATTTATGTATGTATTCATAAGTTTTAAATTACGTATTCATTCATGTAAGTATATATGAAAGCATGTATGTATGCACTCACGTATGTTTGTATGCAAGCCTGTACGTACACATAGAGTGTAGGTAAATGTGTATGCCCACGTGTATGCATTCAGATATATATGCATCCATATATACACACACATACACCGAACTACTCATTTGTTAGTTAGTTGCCGCTACGCACAGAAAAACTTCACCACTTGGAATTCGGCTACTAAAACAATAAACATTTAGTACTGGCTCAGTCCTCTAGGGCGTGTCAAATTTACGATGATTCATTCAAACAAATTAAACAGCCCGTTGCCAAAATACTTATTTTGGGGTTATACTTTCTGATTTCCGACAGGATGGTTTTAAACTTCATATTTCCCGGGGCCGCGGTGGTGTAGTGGTTAAACTACTCGCCTTCCACCTATGCAAACCGTGTTTGATTCCTTGCGGGGTCGCTCCCGGATTTTCGCACTTGGGAATCGTGCCAGAAGATGCCACTGGCCAGCGGGTTTTCTCAGGGATATCCCGTTTCCCCCGTCCTTGCATTCTGACGCTTCTCCATACTCACCTCGCCTCACCCTCATCGGCTCTCAAGACCTCACTGTTAAGAGCCGCCCAAATCTCTCCACTCCGCTCATCTTTCGTCCACTTTCCCGTCTGTTTAGGTTTGGCACTCGTAACGACGGATCAACGTGATGCACTTTCAGCCCGGTAGCGTTGCCCAGACTTGTGTCCAAGATTTATGACAGCGATAAGGCAAAAGTGGTACAACAGCCAGATTACACTCGGAGACTGCTCAAGCACTCAGGTGACTTCCAGCTGAGTCAGAACAGCATCCTTTCTCCACCAACTGTCCGAGTGTTGAGTATCGCAAATGCGAGACCTCTCACTACGACGAACCTCTCTACAGGACAGGTGACATAGACTAGATCTTATAGTGCAAGCACAAGGTTCTGCAGTGATGGTGCTCTAGCATATGACAGAACTGATCATTGTCCCAACATTGCTTCATCAGAAGTAAAGACAAAGAGAAGAAAGAAATTGTCAGATTGAAAAACTAGGCATGTCAATATATCAGCTTCTGTCATCTTGAACAGTACTATAAAATTACAAATATCCCAGATGGCAAAGTTTGTTGTATTAAAGTATCAGATTTTGGCACATTTCAAAACAGTATAATATTACATATCAGGAGCTGGCATGGTTAATAGTTTATTAGATACGTGATTAATATAAGTTTTTATCGCATTGTAGATTTCCGCGAGACGAACACAATTGCAGATATTACTTAATATTGATAAAAATGTGAAATATCAGCTTCTGCCATCCTACTACAGAATTATTCGGTACAGTGACGAGCAATCGTTTTAAAGAGCCATGGTTAACGCTGCATGACAGCGAAATTGGGCACCAATTCATTTCCTTTCACTTATATGCTATGAGGCATTTTATGTGCCTTCCTTTTTTCACCATAGGCGCTCCATCGCTTCAAAGCTTTGAACACACGAAATAGCTCCAGGTATGAAGGGTGGAGAGAGNGACATGACTTTAACACCCGCGTACGTCATTACAACATCGTAAGCACAGCCATGTTGTCAGAATTGCTTACAGTGGCGAACACTAAGGGTAATAGCAGCAAGCAGAACAATAATTTTGAAACATCTGGCAGCGTAACGTTAGCTACAGGACTTAACACTTACAGGACCTACAAACTTGATTCGGATAGTGACTTAGTTGAAATATTTTTTATAGTTTAGGAGATTTATTCTTGGTATATTAGTTATTAAATGCCGTAAACTAAATATTTGATAGCCTACCTTTTGTCCATCGGCTGGCTGCAAATGGGCTCGCAATAATGCTATTGTCCATTAATAATGGTTCCCTCTGATTTCCTGCGACTCTCATTTTCTTCTTGAGACTGCTTCCCTCACCAGGTTGATATGTAGGGTCTTCGTCAGAATCTTCTGTATTTTGTTCAGATTCCTCCAAAATTCCTAACAGGCTGTCGGTATTCACTGATGTAGATAATAAATAATTACAATTTGTACGGTAATTTCTATCATTGAAAATTTTTGTATAGTTCCCGTTGTCAGAAATGTCATGCAGCAATTGTATTTCAGACTGAGTGAAAATTTTAGCGTATAGGATTATCTGAATTGGCGCATAATTAAATTTAAATTAAATGGTTGCAGTACACTATATAAAATTTTGGCCTAATACACTTCAAGTAAACCCTTAATTCTGACACACCGTTCATAATTCTAGATTTAAGGCGAGGACAAAGAGGACTTGCCCTTTGTGTTGACTCGGTTTTTATCCCATATTCGTACACCAAATCTTCGGGGATCAACCTTTTCAATAAAAGGGATATTTTATANTTGACTCGGTTTTTATCCCATATTCGTACACCAAATCTTCGGGGATCAACCTTTTCAATAAAAGGGATATTTTATACATCTTAAACTTGTTACACAAATACTTCAAAGAATTTTACAAGGGCTTCCCAAGAAGTGCCTTTGCAAGAGAGTTTGAATAAATTTAAGACTACCTGGAATCAGACCATGATGAGTAATAATAGGCTGGCAGGTTTTTCTCTTAGTTGATGTCCAGGTATATTAGTGTTTATTTGTCTGTTTGTTTGTGCTGTTTCGTTAATAATATGTCCTACTAATAAAACTTTTTTACTATCTTATTATTATGTATCCTAGTATAACTAATTATGTCATCTGCCGAAGCTTTAAAAAAATCTAAACGCAAGGCGGCAAAATATAATTTGTACGATATTATGTCAGAAAACAGGCAATTATTAATTTGTAGATTCATTTTCTATAATAACATTTATTTACACATATTGTAGACTATTTTTTGAACAATTAGTACATCACAGCTTCTTTATTTAACTAATGTACATTTTNACTGACGTCCTCCGCCTGAGCTTCGCTAGAGCTTGAGTATGGACGGATAACATATAGGGACGCCGCAGGCGTCAATATTATGTCAGAAAACAGGCAATTATTAATTTGTAGATTCATTTTCTATAATAACACTTATTTACACATATTGTAGACTATTTTTTGAACAATTAGTACATCACAGCTTCTTTATTTAACTAATGTACATTTTNTTATTTACACATATTGTAGACTATTTTTTGAACAATTAGTACATCACAGCTTCTTTATTTAACTAATGTACATTTTCAAACTTAAACTTACAAAAAGCTCTCCTGAAAAAAATCTGTAAACTAGACATATCACCATTTGCCAGCTTACTACAGAATTATAAATGTAAAGGTATTCTCAACGTACTTACTCATAATAATTTAAAATTTCTCGAACGTATATTTCGCATATAAATGCTATCATTTTAGCCATTTTCGCTTTCAAAGAAATCAAGTTTAAAGATTAATGTAGAAAATAACACTAAAATGCTTTTTTATTTCAAAAATTTGTACATTTTAACATTTGTAAAATCAAGCCCGAAGGTGAAAGGAGAGTGCTGTTGAATTCGCCCTGTGGTCGAACCCCTACAGGGCTCATTACTCTATAGAGATTCTAAAACGCGAGGGGTGTCGTACCTCTTTCTTAATATTATCAAATCCACTTATTCATTCATCAGAGTTGTTTTCCAGACAACAAATTTATAATTTTATTTCTATTTATCAATAATTATATATTAAATACAAGCCTATAATTGTGTAATCATACAAACATATTTATTGCGTTATTTTTACAAGAAAGATTTTTGTAATCCTTCAAGAGACCTTTTGACAACGAATTACCAAGACATTTGCTTATAGAAGTACAAAAAAAAATTATCGTGCAGTATTCAGAAAAAATTAATTTCATGTCCATACACTGTAGTTTTTTTTTTTTTTTTGTATTTGTACCAGGAATTCTTTGGAAACTAGTCGCAAAAAATATTTTTGTAGCACTGCAAATAAATTAGAGTAAATTCCACAAAACCGTACTGTGTAATGTGTAAAAATAATGTTGAATTTTAATAAGTAAGTGTTCATGTTTATTACAAACATTGAGCTAAACAAACAATTTTATATGTTTTATCCAACAAATTGACGTGTTGTAAAGATAAAATATTCCAGCTGTAGAGTTACAATGAAATCTTTGCCAAAGAATTGTTTGTTACAAGTACAAACATTTTTTCTGTGTACGTTAGCTGTCAGAAAACATGAGTACATATACAGATCGACCGTTTTGCACTCTGGTTAGTGTGATGTCTATAACCATCGTGTGATTCAGAGTATGTAATGCTGCAATTGTATTATTCTACAATAACACCACTCGTCCATAAAACGTATAACGGCTATGCCAGACGCTGCAAAAGATGGACTTTTTGTAATAGGAAGCATGGCATTGAATTTATACAGCAATCACAGTAGAGTAAACATTCCCTATCCCCCTCTTACACAACTTCACATCTTGGGTAGAACAATTTATTGTTCAGCCAATGTAACAAACAATATAAATAAAGAATTTATAATTTATTGTATAGTTCATGTAATTTTTGTTAATGGGATTCGTCTGATATGTTTTAAGTCAATACCATTTAAAAACAAAAAAACTTTTAAATTAATATCCCAAACTTTTACAACTATTATGAATAATTTATAAAAGAATTATATTATTTAAAATGTATTAGTACACCAAGTTAGAAAACTTAAATTTCAGGACACCCACTCCCCCCCACACCACCAATAACAACACATCCTTTGGCCATGCCAACTCCTATACTCATTCTATCATGTGCAGCCACATTTGTTGACGTGACAACGTCTTAAATTAGGTTGCGGCTGGGAGTCACTTATGAAAAAGTGTAACGCTCGGTAACGTTACGATGAGTCACCGAGGAGGGGTAATCAAGGGAGGGAAATGAGGGGAGGAAACAGGAGGGGAGCCGAGCCGGCCAAGGAGAAAGCCACCTTGCATGGAAGCAATTCCAAAGACGAACGACGCGGTGGAGCTANACAAAAAAACTTTTAAATTAATATCCCAAACTTTTACAACTATTATGAATAATTTATAAAAGAATTATATTATTTAAAATGTATTAGTACACCAAGTTAGAAAACTTAAATTTCAGGACACCCACTCCCCCCCACACCACCAATAACAACACATCCTTTGGCCATGCCAACTCCTATACTCATTCTATCATGTGCAGCCACATTTGTTTTTTGTTTGTCATTTGTTTATATATTGCAATGGACGCCATATTGATTTTTTGTTTGTCATTTGTTTATACATTGATGAAGGACGCCATCTTGATTTTTCGTTTGTAATTAGTTTATACATTGCTGGTGGAACCCCTCTTGTTTTTTTGTTTGTAATTTGTTTATACATGGATATAACGCCATCTCGATTTATCGTTTGTCATTAACTTATACGTGTCTGGAGGATACCATCTTTGTTTTCGTTTGTTTTTTAAATAGACATTGCTGGAAGACACCATCTTGGTTTTTTCGTTTGTCATTTATTTATACAATACAGGTGAAGGCCATCTTGTTTTATCATTTTGTCATTTGTTTATAAATTGCTGAGGACGCCATTTTGGATTACATTTACTTTTATCCCCTAGGTGGTGCTAGTGTATTAATTAACGATTTACCCACCAGTCGAGCTGCCAATTTAGCCACCGGGGTGGCAGTCATATTTGTTTATGTTTTTAAAGTATAGGAGGTGCTGTCAGCGCCCTTCATGTTGGATTATATTTTCAACACATTGTTGGCATTAATTTCTTGATTCAACCACCAGGCGAGCTGCCAGCACTTATGTTCATAAATATAGGAAAATAGGTAATTTTTCATTCCTATTTAAAAATAATATTTTTGCAATCAACAGTATACCTACATGCATTATGCGGGATTTTGACTACATGCACAATTTATTAAATATATATTTTTATTCATAACTTTAAGACTAATTATAAAAAATTAATTTTTATTTAAATGCTAATATAAGAACGATTGCACCTTATACAATTAAGGTGGTGCTGGTGTTTTAATTACTGATATCGTCACCGGACGACCTGCCTATTTAGCCACAAGGCGGCAGCCATATTTGTTTATGTTTTCAAAGTATAAGTGGGGTTGATGGGGCCCTCCAAATTGGATTATATTTTAGACACATAGGTAGCGTTAATTTCTCGATTTCACAACCAAGCGAGATGTTGGTACTTGCTCATTCTGACGATTGAGCTGCAAAGAGAGCTGTCACCATTCACATTTATTTCATAGACATTCAAAAACTTGTAATTTTCCATCCTATTTAATAAGTTATTTTTCCAATCAGCGGTTTATCTACATGCATAATTTTTTTAATGGTAATTTTTTTTGTACTGAAAACTTTAAATAAGATTGATCAAAAATCATTTTTCGTTTCAATGCTAATCAAAATACCATTGTAATTGAGTATTTATTGTTACCCCTCACCACAACACTTCAGTCCGACCAATTATTCACCAACGCTTAATCCCTTACCACTACCGCTCTTGTTTTCAGTATTGTCCGCCAGAGCATGCTAGTGTTGGGAAAGTATTTAATGGGAAAAATATCGACCTTCAGCACGGTATNGCCAGAGCATGCTAGTGTTGGGAAAGTATTTAATGGGAAAAATATCGACCTTCAGCACGGTATCTCATCTGATGCCAGAGGTGACAGATCGCTCTCTCACACCTCGTCTTTTAGCATTCTGACTGGTATGTTCAGATATTTAATTCAATCAGGTCGCAAGATATTATCAAGCGTGCACGTAAGCATATATTTTCCGCGAAATTACAAATCTGCTCAAATTTGATGTATCGGTTCGGGCCAGCTTGTCTTTGGAGGAATATGTAACCTCATAAAATATAGTACTAGACTACATTTTTTTAAATTTATATATTTTCCACCTATCTAATTTGCAAACGCGTTGCTTCAGTACCCGTGACGATGCTGTGACACTTCGTTTGCATTCGTCAAATGTGTTCGAAGACACGAAAAGTGTGAATGTTCGAATAGTGCATATCGAGTGACATATAAGTGTGTAAAATGTGGCATGGCATTTGCTAGACGCGATAATTTGCAGAGGCATGCAAAACTTGAGTATCTGTAGGTTCTTAACCTACCAAAATCTGTCGTGTACAGTCCCCTTCTCAGCAGCGTACGAGTGTACTTACTTCCTACAAAACCAAGGGTTCAGGATGAGCATCCACCAACTTTTCGGCAACCATCACGCCCAAGAATCGCGGTCGGGTCTGGGTTGGTTAATGCCAATGGTTTCGTGGAAGCCCAAACTGCATTCCATCACAGTCTAAAGACCTATGCCTCCACAACGAGAATGGGTATTCGAAGGATATTTGCACATGTTAAACTCGAATGGGAGAAATCATCGCCGTTGGCTCTCCACATAAACACACCATCAATAAAATGTAATGTATGGCTCAAATGTAGCGTTGCAAAACTGGCACCATTCAACGAAAGGAAGGTATTCGAATCGAAAGGCAAGATATCGAAAATACTGTAAAAACCTCATACANACTGGCACCATTCAACGAAAGGAAGGTATTCGAATCGAAAGGCAAGATATCGAAAATACTGTAAAAACCTCATACTGGAAGTATATTTCACGAGAAAGAAGCATACAAAGAGCACGTTTCAAGATAAATATTAACGAAATATCAATCACCGATATCTAAACTATATGCTTCCCCCCCTCAGCAAAACAATTGTTTAAAATTCATGCTGGAAAAAATAATGTGTCCTTTACGGATGCGTTATGCAGCTTTTATAAAATAACTATAGCTTAAAAAAAAACCCAAAAACAGAGTTCAAAACTACTTTGCTGTCTTTCATGGTTTACGATATACACAGTGAAGGATCCCATGCAATCTTCATCGCCAAGGCAGAGACGTTCATCATTTAAAAAAATTTCCTCCCAAGTCTAAAATCAGTACGTTAAAAAATTTAGGCAGCAAGAAAAAATATCCATGTGGTTACTCTATGCACAACGATATTCCTAGCAACCAGTGTCCACATATAAAACTTTTTGTACAAGTAAATAATGTACGTATATACCGCNACTGGCACCATTCAACGAAAGGAAGGTATTCGAATCGAAAGGCAAGATATCGAAAATACTGTAAAAACCTCATACAGTAAGTATATTTCACGAGAAAGAAGCATACAAAGAGCACGTTTCAAGATAAATATTAACGAAATATCAATCACCGATATCTAAACTATATGCTCCCCCCCCCCTCAGCAAAACAATTGTTTAAAATTCATGCTGGAAAAAATAATGTGTCCCTTACGGATGCGTTATGCAGCTTTTATAAAATAACTATAGCTTAAAAAAAAAAACCAAAAACAGAGTTCAAAACTACTTTGCTGTCTTTCATGGTTTACGATATACGCAGTGAAGGATCCCATGCAATCTTCATCACCAAGGCAGAGACGTTCATCATTTAAAAAAATTTCCTCCCAAATCTAAAATCAGTACGTTAGAAAATTTAGGCAGCAAGAAAAAATATCCATGTGGTTACTCTACGCACAACGATATTCCTAGCAACCAGTGTCCACATATAAAACTTTTTGTACAAGTAAATAATGTACGTATATACCGCGAGGAGACGCTAACGTAAAGGTACACCCACCACAAGTGCAAAATCATAAAACAGTTACCTTCGGCTAACAAAATTTCTTTAT
>NQII01002306.1:221757-237693 GCA_002778355.1 Clitarchus hookeri
TCATCCTCCGGAAAAGTCCCATCACACTGCTACGTGACTTTAGCGGAATGAAAAGTGACATGCAAACATGTGTATGTATATGTGCGGCCTCTAATCGTGCAGGTGTCAATAGTATCCACTCTTTAGAAACCACGCGAACTAACACATATATTTATTTTCGAGATGCTAAGTCCACCATGCAGATTTATAGCACAATACGCATTCCAGCAAAGATATTCCAGGAAGCATATTGCAGCCAGTGCATTGAGGATGCCATGCAAGTTATGTTAACCCCTTTGGAATGTAGAAAATTATTCTTTGTACAAATTTTTTGTAAATCAGTTTAGACTCGAACTCCACCTTTGTTTATTTTCGTTTAAAAAAAATCAAGTGTAACATTTTTTATTGATCCTGGTGAAACCAAAGATACTTTTTGATGCTCTGAAACTAAGAAATAAGAAAATGATGGTACATTCTCCACTTGCTCATAGTCACGCACACACACAGAGCCCGAAATATCCCAATTGCTGGAGAGACTAATAGACGCATTAAAAAACTATTAAGACAAAATCATACTTAAAGAACTGGTCACGATTCCCATTACAGAGAGACACGTGCAGTCGTAATCTGAGCTCGCGCACACGGCCAGCGGCGCTGCACCAGGTGTTGGTTGACACGCCAACTTTAATTCATAGTATAATAAACACAGATATCGGCACGCACAAGTCAACATCAGGGGAGAGCCATGTTCAAAGGGACCCGGGCTCGATACTCGTCTCATTCGCCCAGAATTTATATTTTAAAAATCACTCCAGGCGAATGCTGGGATATTTTTTGGTCGATTACTTACTTGTTTCCGCTTGTCGTAGCAACTAACTCCGTCTCAAAATAGTATAAAATTTACTTTTATTATTTGTTTAGCTTGCACACCACCTAGAAAATATAAACTCACTGTATAAATATTCAAGTGTCTTGCGCTGAACGTTGCCACATATTTTCCACCAATAAAATGATAGTGTCACCACCATAGGTACACCCAGAACGGCGAGAATACTCCATGCCATTGCAGTGCCTTGCATGTAGAGCTGACGAGGTATTTGATGCGCATGCCGTTGGCGCTCTAAGCGCACTTTTTTTTTCTGTGCCTTACCACCCGCAAAACAGCTGTTGTTATTATGTTCGTTTAAATTGCCAAACGCAATTTAAAAAACTTAGATAGGATAGCATAAATAACAACCACAGAACAAGACGACAAATACATTTTTACCGTGTTTGTCAACAGACGCAACCCATTTGAACGAGCAAAATAATCTGCTAATAACACTGCCATCGAACTTCAAGAATAGCTCCAGTCAGGCACGCACGCACCTTATGGCACTGTCGCATAAGTATAGACCATATTATTAAGCGTGATGTTTCAGTATCAAAGTAAATGGCACAACAAGTATAAGATAGTTTAACGTATGTCATTGGACCTAATTTAATCCGACACGCCTTGAAGGACTCAAAAGCAATAGTAAACCCGGCACTCTTGTAGTTTCATTCGTGTGGCTAATGCCACACAGAAAAAAATGAGCCGAGACTGTGGCGGCAGCCATTGAAAAAGTGACTTCTGCTCAAGGAAATAAGGTTTGTAAATTCTAGTTTGCTGACGTCATACATACACGAAATAGTAGGGTGTCTACTCATAAGCCATAATGGATTATTTTATTTCTTGCTGATTGGATACTGATAGTGTTTCTGCAGCCCTTACAGCTGGTTGGAACTCTATACAACGTCGTGATGATAGACACCGTGGCACGCCCGAGTGGTTTGCTGTAGTCTTCCCAAATATGGAGGTGAGCCACACACCTGCCAAGGGTCGATGCTGGGAATCGAACCTAAATCCCTCAGAGAAGAGGCAAAAAACTTAAAAAAATTGCGTGTTTTGATCTTATTTTATTTTCATGCACTGTAAAAAAAATTGTAATTTTTACTGAGATATTCTTTGTAGTTTTACAAATCCTTGTAACAGTAGAAAGATTTCTCTTGTAAAACTACAAACTACCTCAAGAAATGTTTGTACTATACTGACCCCTTTCTACGAGGTACAGCAAAATGGCGGACACTCATCAACGTAAAACCGTATACAACTGTTTGTGCAAAAACTATGGGTGATGCAAAGTGTAGTTACGAGCAAAAATAAATGTATTGCAAGTTTAATTAACGTAAAACACTTTAAAAAACTCAAATATTCACAATGTAACGTGACCGTATTATTCATAACTGTAAATGTCTCTTAGTTACACAGAATTCTTAAATCGGCTCTCAATACCTCGTTGTTAAGAGCCGTCCAAATTTCTTAATGCAACAACAGAACCCTTCAAATGAAATAAATGTAGGAACATCTATTCTTCTTAATCAAATAACTTCATTAATATGTTGTAGGAACTTGCCGTCATATTTACTGTAAAAATATACTTTACGTTCGTAAGTCAAGTTGGTTTTGTGGTTGAAGGTGCCAGCTAATGATACAAGAGGTGTGGGTTCTAGTTCTCGTGCTGGCAAAGTGTTTTTTTTCTTGNCGTTTTTTTTTCTTGTTGTTTTTTTTAGTAAATTATACACTGAAGAGCTAAAAAAACTGGCATAAGCGTGCGTATGCAAATAACAGAGGTATGGAANTGTTTTTTTTCTTGTTGTTTTTTTAGTAAATTATACACTGAAGAGCTAAAAAAACTGGCATAAGCGTGCGTATGCAAATAACAGAGGTATGGAACCAATCAGAGTAACGCGATGCGGTCGGCAGCTAGATCGCTTACTGCTGCTACAATGACAGCTTATCAAGATTTAAGGGAGTTTGAACGTGGTGTTATAGTCACCGCACGAGAGATGGGACATAGCATCTCTGAGGTAGCGATAACATTTGGATGTTAGCGTACGACCATTTCACGAGTGTACCGTGAATATCGGGAATCCGGTAAAGCATCACATCTTCGACATCGCTGTGGCTGGAAAAAGATCGTGAAAGAACGGGACAAACGACGACTGACGAGAATCATTAAACGTGACAGACGTGCAGCCCTTTCTCAAATTGGCGCAGATTGGATTTGTGGACTGCTATGCAGGATTCATAGTGTGTATGCCTCCTGCATACCTTCAGATATTAGTCGAGTCAATGCCACGTCGTCTTGCGGCACTTTTGCGTGCTCGGGGGCCCTACGCCATATTAGGCAGGTATACAAATTTTTTTGACTCTTCAGTGTATTTTGGAAAAATTTTTTGAGTTATTCTCTGTAATTAATTTATCACATTTGTTTTTTAGAAGAAAAAAATAATTTTATGTACACTTCTCAATAATGTCATTTATAATACAAGGTTATCATTTGTAATATTACAAATAAATGTTTTGCAGATTTTACAAAGAATTTTCTTGACAACTGGGTTTCCAAGGATTTTTCTTGTAAAATTTCAAACAAATTTTAGAGTGTGACCCTGCAGAACAGGCATGACACCTGAACTACACTAATCGGCTCTTAAGACCTCGTTGTTAAGAGCCGCCCAAATCTCTCAACTCAACTCAACTCAACTTAACTACACTCATCGTCAAACACAATAGTTGCACCCACGAGGTAGCAAACTACAGGAATAAAACATGGTTGGCACGTTTGACAATGTGAGACTTACAGATGATTCACGTTTCACCCTCGGCTGCACAAGTGACGTCAGTAATGGCGGGTATTATCACTGTCCCTGCTGGACCATATCGTCCAAATGTGCATGTTTTCATTCTGACATGTAATGTTGAGTCAGCAGCATCCTTTAAAAGTGTAGCATGCCTCGGAGATTAGTTCGACAGAACTCCAAACAGTTGGACGCGTTCGATAGGGGTCGTATCGTATGGCTACGAGAAGCGGGATGGTCATTGCGTTGTATTGTGCGGCATGCCGGTCGTGCTTGTATTATCGTAGTACCTGGCTTCAGTGGATAGGAGAAGGTACACACGCACGACACGCAGGATCTGGGAGACCGCCGCAAACTACACCGAGAGGACAACCGATGGATTGTCCGATGTGCGCGAATGTCCCAACCGCCAAGATTGCGGACATTCAGCGAGCAGTGATGCCCATCCATGCAGCATTCTGTAAGTGCCAGTACTGTTGCCAGACGGCTGCACGACGCAGGACTACTTACACGCAGACAGTTAACACCACATCAAAATCGTGATCGACTGTCATGGAGCCATGCGGAAAAACAGCAGGTAATCTTCAGTGATGAGTCCTGCTTTTGTATCTGCGGCGACGACCAGCGCATCCTTGTGTGGAAGCAACGTGGGCAGCGCCAAGATTAACGATTTGATGTCACACGCGACACGTCCAGATGGCGAGGTGGAATGGTGTGAGGTGCGATTTCGTAAGATGCCCGATCACCGTTTGTCTTCATCACGTGCACTTCGACAGCCCAACGGTACGTGCCATGAGGACCTGCAAACAGTGGCTCTGCCATTTGTGAACGCCCACGCCAGTGATCTATTCCAACAGGACAACATTCGTCCTCATACCGATGCCGTCTCAAGAGCATGCATTGAAACCATGTATGTATACTTTGTTATGGCCAGCCGCATAGATAGATCCATCCCCAATTGAAAATGTGTGGAATACTATTGGCTGCTCTATCGTGACTCCACCCCATACCACAAAATATGTAGGACCTGCAAGAAAATATTGAAAGTGAATGGGATAGATCAACGCACGACACCATTAGGGACCTCTACAACTCCATGCTGCGACGTCTGGCGGAATGTGTCCTCAAACATGGCGGCCCGACGTCATACTGGGAGATTTATGTGTAGCTCAATAAAGATTGCTCGTGTCAGTCTTTGTCTTTCACGCCTCGCCAAACAAACGGCCAGCCCCCACAACGTAATTTCAGCACTCTAAATCGGAATCAGTGAATATCTACTTCACCCTTCTGGTGTGATCGCCATCCTCGGCACTGTTGACCGACTGATGACCGACGGAAGGGTGCTCCCTTTCCTGTTGGTTAAAACGACCTTACTCGAGTACTTCTGCTGTATGTCAGGCACTCATCTGGCATGAAAGAACTGCTGGTCGAGGATACGTCGGGGCTATTTCCAGCGTTGAAGTGTTAGTGAATGCAGAACATACTTATACTGATTCCATGATTCCAGCCCTAGTATCAGAGACCAAGTGAATGCATAGTTGCGGAAAGGGCTAGTTATGCGTATGCCAATATCCTCTGCTTGTCCACGCTCCCACTTTCTGTCTCATCCTTTACCATAGAATCTGAATTCATTCGGCTGCTGAGACGTCCGATAGGAAGGTTGGTGTGGTTGCCCGTCGTGTTCTGTGTGCAGAGGGGGCTAGGATCAATGGCGCGTCAACTGGATGTTCACTCCAGATTGGAGGTGCGTGCAACGATCAGATTTCTATGGGCTAAACGGTTTAATTGCACGGACATTCATCGTCAAATGACTGCTGTATATGGTGAGCGTGCAATTTCTCGGCCAGGTATTGTAAAGTGGTGTCAGCAATTTGATGCCGCACGCACGGATATCACGGACGAATATCGCGAAGGCAGGCCCGCAACATCCAGTACCGTTGCAAATGTTGACCGTGTGGATGCGATCATTAGAGAGAATCGGCGCATAAAACTGCAGTAAATTGCCAGCATGCTGAACGTTTCGTATGGCAGTGTGTTCTTCATTGTTCACGAGCACCTTGGATTTCGTAAACTGTGTCAAAGATGGGTCCCACGTCTTCTCACCGATGTTCACAAGGGACAACGTTTCCAATCGTCACTGGCATTTTTGCAACGGTATTCTGAGGAGGGCAACGAGTTTCTGCGGCGAATCATCACGGGGATGAAACGTGGGTCCACCACTTTACCCCCGAAACAAAGAGAACATCGATGGAATGGGTGCACACCTCATCACCACAACGAAAGAAGGCCAAGGTCCAACCTTCAGTATGAAAGGTTATGGCGACAGTGTTCTTTCACATGGAGGGTGTGGTGAACGTGGAATTTATGCAGAAAGGCACGACAATCAACTTGGCTTCGTATTGTCAAACGTTGAACCGGTTGCGTAAAGCAATTAAAGAGAAGCGCCGGGGAAAATTGAGCACCGGTGTGATTTTGTTGCAAGATAACGCAACACCTCGCAAGGCCCGCCAAACGTCCGAACTGCTGCAGCGATTCAAGTGGGAGGTATGGCAACATACTCCATACAGTCCAGACTTAGCGCCATGCGATTTTCATGTTTTCGGTAAGCTGAAAAAGGATCTCGGTGGACGACGATTCCGAAACGATGAGGAGGTGAAAGTAGCTGTCTCCGGGTGGTTACATAGCGCTGGAGGAGATGTCTACGCATCCGGAATCGAAAAGTTGGTTGACCGTTCCGAGAAATGTTTACAGTCTCTTGGGGACTATGTGGAAAAGTGAACTTACATTGTATGTTGTCATAGCCGTGTTGCCTATGTATAGGTGGTTTCATACATGGCCATAACGTGGAAGTGTAACTTATTTATTTATTTGCCCTCGTAGCATTGCAATCCGACACTACCTTGTGGGTGCGACTATTTTTTTTGACGATGAGTGTATTGGCAAATATTTATGTACATACGTGTGATCCCAACAACTGCGATGTAGCCGCGGTGCAGTAAGTAACAAGTGAGAGAACGAGCAGCGCCAAGGCGGCGAAACAGGCAACGGGTATCTATTTCCGTGGCTCTCCCAAAGCGATGCAGTTAACGTCCATTTTGCGGTCAGATGAAGTTGTGTGCGCGCGAACCTCCCGACGGCTTTGTCTTTCGCGCCTTGCCAAACAAACGGCCAGCCCCTAGGACGTAATTTCAGCACTCTAAATCGGAATCAGTGAATATCTACTGATTGCCAGTTGAAACTGCTCCATCCGGAATCAGTAAAAAAAGCGAACTACTAATCTCTTCAGTTAAAAGAATCCCATCAATTCAAACAATATAAAATCAGTTATTTGTAAATGATTAATTAATAAGCACCAGGAGTTTAAAAACAGTGCATTGTGGTGGGAAATAAATTAAGTACAATTATTTTGTTGCAAAACAAACATATTACCTGTACAAAAATGTTTTGGGGTGTGTTAAGGATCGAAATACAACGGATATTCCAGTCCTCATTGCTGTCGTCTTGCCAACTTCGCAACTTCGTCACTGTAATTATTAATTTCGTGTTTTGCTAGTAACAGTAACTTACTATGGCAAACGGGTATGAGTTTCGTAATGTGGAAGTACTTCAAGCTGTCAAAATATGTACATATTCAGCGCACGTACATGTATGTGGAAGGTTCGGCAGTCAATCTAAGCTACATTTAGTTCAGAGTCTGTGCTTTAAAAAGTATAGTGATTTCAATTAACGAGTTTGTCGCTTTTTTCTTGTATCCGCCATTTTACAACGCAAGAGATTTTACAGAATAAAACTGTTGTTTTGAAGTGACAGAATGACTACTAAAAACTGTGCTAATTTGACAGTGAAATGTTAGAACAAATTGATTATTTTATAAAATTTGTCATTTTGTTAATATTTGATTAGTCAACTAGCAGAAAACAAACTTTTTGTGGGCGAAAATCCGCTTATCTTATTGAATCATCTCACTGCTGAATTAGTAAAATTATTACTGATCAATCTGTCACTAAAAATAACAGTTTATATCTGTAGTGTCTCACTGCATTGTAAAATGGCGGATACTAGTGAACTTCGATAAACTCATAAATTTAAACCACTATCGTTACATTTTAAAACACAGAATGTGAACTAAACGTAACCTAGATTGACTTTCGAACCTCACAAAGAAATGTACATGCGCAGAATATGTACATATTGAGAGAGTATGAAGTACCTTCACATTATGAAACATAGAGGCATTTGCCATTACACTTTTGTTTTAAATACCCGTAATACTCGTTACACGGAGGTAACGTAAGGCAGTAGGTAAGGTGGCTGACGATGAAAGCTGCAGCATCCTGTACTTTTTGTTTTGCGACAAAATCAATCGTCCTTAACTTATCTCATGGAATTTTAGCCAACTGTTAGTAACTAATTTTCTACTGTTTGAATTAATGGATTTCTTTTAACTGTCGAATTAGAAATATGTTTTCTACTGATTTCAGATGGAGCAGTTTGAACTGTTGCTCAGTAAATATTCACTGATTCTGATGTAGGGTGAGTCGGCGTTAAACACTGACCACACGTCTGTGGACCAGATGCCTGTAATGGCCCTCGTGCCAGCAACATGCGAGTCACGGGCTATCATTACCGCCCATAACTCCTGCGCTGCGGCCTCTATAAGGGCCATCGCCGTGTGTGACAGTTTAACGTGCTGGTGATCTGGCCCGATCTTGCGGTTAGTACGGCGCGCTCCTTGGTCGCGGGNCGACGTCTTTGTCTTTCGTGCCTCGCCAAACAAACGGCCAGCCCCCCCACAACGTAATTGCAGCACTCTAAATCGGAATCAGTGAATATCTACTGATTGCCAGCTGAAACTGCTCCATCCGGAATCAGTAGAAAAAGAATACTACTAATCTCTTCAGTTAAAATAACCCCACCAATTCAAACAATAGAAAATCAGTTATTTGTAAATGATTAATTAACAAGCACCAGGAGTTTAAAAACAGTGCATTGCAGTGGAAAATAAATTAAGTACAATTATTTTGTTGCAAAACAAACATATTGCCTGCACAAAAAATTTTTGGGGTGTGGTAAGGATCGAACCTCTGCCCAAAATGCAACGGATATTCCAGTCCTCATTGCTCTCGTCTTGCCAACTTCGCAACATCGCCACTGTAATTATTAATCTCGCGTTTTGCTGGTAACAGTAACATACTATGGCAAACGGGCATGAGTTTCGTAATGTGGAAGTACTTCATACTGTCGAAATATATACATATTTGCGCACGTACATGTCTGTGGAAGTTTCGACAGTCAATCTAAGCTACATTTAGTTCAGAGTCTGTGCTTTAAAAAGTATAGTGATTTCAATTAAAGTGGTTGTAGCTGTTTTCTTGTATCCGCCATTTTACAACGCAAGAGATTTTACAGAATAAAATTGTTTTTTTGGAGTGACAGAATGACTACTAAAAACTGTGCTAATTTGACAGTGAAATGTTAGAACAAATTAATTACTTTATCAAATTTGTCATTTTCTTAATATTTGATTAGTCAACTAGCAGAAAACAAACTTTTTGTGGTTGAAAATCCGCGTATCTTATTGAATCATTTCACTGCTGAATTAGTAAAATTATTACTGATCAATCTGTCACTAAAAATAACAGTTTATATCTGTAGTGTCTCACTGCATTGTAAAATGGCGGATACTAGTGAACTTCGATAAACTCATAAATTTAAACCACTATCGTTACATTTTAAAACACAGAATGTGAACTAAACGTAACTTAGATTGACTTTCGAACCTCACAAAGAAATGTAAATGCGCAGAATATGTACATATTGAGACAGTATGAAGTACCTTCACATTATGAAACATAGAGGCATTTGCCATTACACTTTTGTTTTAAATACCCGTAATACTCGTTACACGGAGGTAACGTAAGGCAGTAGGTAAGGTGGCTGACAATGACAGCTGCAGCATCCTTTACTTTTTGGGCGGGGATTCAATCCCAACCCCATGCACTCTTTTTTTTTTTGTGTACACAAAATTTTTGTTTTGCGATAAAATCAATCGTCCTTAACTTATGTCATGGAGTTTTAGCCAACTGTTAGTAACTAGTTTTCTACTGTTTGAATTAATGGATTTCTTTTAACTGTCGAATTAGAAATATGTTTTCTACTGATTCCAGATGGAGCAGTTTGAACTGTTGCTCAGTAAATATTCACTGATTCTGATGTAGGGTGAGTCGGCGTTAAACACTGACCACACATCTGTGGACCAGATGCCTGTAATGGCCCTCGTGCCAGCAACATGCGAGTCACGGGCTATCATTACCGCCCATAACTCCTGCGCTGCGGCCTCTATAAGGGCCATCGCCGTGTGTGACAGTTTAACGTGCTGGTGATCTGGCCTGATCTTGCGGTTAGTACGGCGCGCTCCTTGGTCGCGGGTGCTGCTTCCAACGATTGTGGTAGGGATGGTTTTCTTGTGTGGGCCCAAGCCCACATTTCAGGTAATCACGAACCCCCCCTCAATCCCAAGGTCTGTTTTGAGATCCGGTTAGTCAATTACGCGCAAAGGAAAATAAAGATGGCGTAGTATTATATATCAATCAAACCTACACTAGCACAAAGATAACAGTAACTTTGAAATACATCCGCTTATATCCATGCATTAAATAACATCTGCCATTTGTTTTTGAGTATAAGACGAAAAACCAAACTTGGCAAAAGTCGAGGGTGTGCGTCATTTGGTCTAAACAGTTTCAGAACCATTACTTGGCCAAAAATAATTTGGCCTAAAGTCACTTGGCCTAAAATTATTTATCCTAAAGTCACTTGGCCTAAAATTATTTAGCCTAAAATCAGTTGGCCTAATATTATTTAGCATAATATTACTTGGTTATTTGGCCTAAAGTCACTTGGCCTAAAATTATTTGGCCTAAAGTCACTTGGCCTAGAACTGTTTCACCTAAAATTTTCCTATTTAAATAAAAACCTCAGTAGGGAGATTTGTAGGTTAGTTGCTTCCATCGAAGCTAGAAGGCACTCGTAACGAGCAATGTGTCATACTTTAATCAGTCAACAGATGGCAGTATCTTTAGAAAACTAAATAATGTTTGTAAGAAGCGAAGTTTTGAAATGTTGTAAATGTGGTTTATTGACAGACAGCATTCTGTTAATGTATGTTTTTATGTGTAGTTATGTCTCTTCATTTGATTATTTTAAAATTGTATAAAATCCTTCCTCTCTAAATTCAATGGTTTTCTAGATTGAAAATGTGGATGTCTAGTTCGCACTACAATAATTGCAGTAAGAAACAACAGTAAAAAATTGATTACGCACTTGCTTATGGGGCCTGCTACAACACAACATAATTGAATGAAACGGCTGCCTGCCGGCAGTAATAGCATAAGAATAATTTAAAAGTTTATATTTTTTATGCTGTGTTCTATGCTGGCCAGTCACAATTTTCCAATTACGGGAGCAACGCTAAACGAACTTGTGTTAGAAGAGTATTTAAATGAACTTCGTAGTTGCCTACATTTCTGGATCCCGTATATTTCCACGAATATTTCTTTCCGTGCTACGTTTGTATTATTAAGATGATAACGTTTTGTTGTAAATTTTGTATGTTAAGCTCTTACTAGTTTTAAACAACCCGAATGTCTGTTATAAAAATTAAAGCAGTACGGAGTCACTGAAGATTTTTTTTTTTTTTTTGCATTTTTACCACGATTGCTGTTAATTACCACGTGCCCACGGAAATAATTTCCTCTGGGAAAAATAGAATCTTAAGTTTTCACATATAAACAAAAATAAAAACGTCTTTATTACATAAGGTTAGCCAACAGACTGGTCGTAAATATCCGCGATAACTGTCAAACCTGTCATTTTTCAACCTCGTTTCTGACTGATCGCGGAAGAGTTTCGTCACTGGCGTTGTGTAGTACTAGGTAGTAACTTAACGAAAGTAACAAGTTACTCGTTAACGAATTTTTTTAAAGTAACATTTTTGGTATAACTGGTTACATTTTTTTGCATGGTAACTTGTAACCTAAAGATACTAATTAATAGTAACGGCCAGAAAAATAAAGTTACTTTTACGTTGCTTTTCGCCTCACAATAGTTTCATCTCATGTCCAGCGAGAATAGCTGAAGTAGGTGGAATTTCATGAGTGACGAGTTAAAGAAGCAGAGGGTGCTCGCTTGACGTCGGTCCACATTCCTAGAATTAGTACCTTTACCTACACTTGCTAAACAATGATAAATTGATATAGGGATTCCCCTGTGCAAGATTTGCCTTGCTATGTAAACAGGTATGTTCTCTAGTTGTGAGTTAGTTACAGCTCTAACGTTAATGTGAATGAGCCGCAAGTTTCGAAGAACACATTATGTTTATCTGGATAAGTAAATGTAAAGTGTGATTGTAAATAATGCCTGATGTAAAAAAAAACTAGTGTGTGGCACCATTATATTGAAGTCTGTGAGGGAAACACAAATAATATAAAAGGTAAATGTAAATATTGTGGTCAAACTTACGCAAACAATGCAACAAGAATGAAGAGATATTTGACAACATGTAAAAAATGCCTAGAGAGGATACAATTCTTGTACCGGAAGCTAATACAACAAAATGTTGGAGCAACTATTTCTGGGCGAAGTAGTTTGCATCAGGAATCAAACGTAAGTTTATTTATTATTCAAAATTTTAATATATGCTGTTCACAGTAGGAAGTAAAAGATTTTTCTGAAATATTATTTAAATAAATTCTCAGAAAAAGTGTTCAATAAGGTCTTTTAGTCAGACGGCAAATGATGTTTATTTAATGTTTTTGATTTGAATTTAGGTATATAAAATTAAATTCCGCGATACCCTCAATTCTTAAGGAATTGTACAATCAAGAATCTAAAATCCAAGAATCGAGCCATTAAAAACCAATTACTACAGAAACATCACCTTAGCTGTTACCTTCAGTGTGGTTAGCTATTGCATTTATTCGTGTATTAAATGCATTTTTAAATACTATTTTGTGACTCTAAATAGACTGCGTGGAAATTGTAATTAAAATTCCCCTTAATGTTGTACATAACCTATATATTTTTCGAAAAATATACAATATTAAATTACGTACATTATCGCAATGTTTGTTACTGTATTTATTTGGAAAATATTTTGTTGCAATAATATCACCTGTCATTAAAATATAGCAATGAATTTATTAAACTGGCAAAAAAATGTGCTATTAGAACAAACTTGTGTGAAATAACGACAGTGAATTAAAAATGTTCGCCAGCTTAACATTTTATCAAAGAAATAAAAAGTATTGATACATTTCCTTTCCCCGGATTCTTTTTTCCAGTGTTATTTAATTTAGAACCACTGCGATTTAAAATCACGTAGTCTTTAGCGCGTTAACAGGCCATTGAGTATTTAAAGCAGCTATATTTCTTTTAGTTACCAGGACCAACCTAGGCAACTGCCCAACTAAAAATATTCATCCACAAATTCTCCCTTTAATTTTATAGAGATGAGAAGGCTTTACTAAAAAAATTTACTGTATGTGATTTTATAAATTTGTGACAGCATCTTAAAATATATTTCTTATAAACTTAACCAGTTTTCAAATGGAATTACGGTATTTATTATTGACCCACGTTAAAATTACGCAGTGCAATGTGAACCTTACAGCGCATCTTGTCGGTAAATTTCCAAAACAAGCGAAATTTGTAGGTTTTTTTCCATTTGGCCTATATTTCTGCTCTTCGGGAGTCGTGAGAGTTGAGGTCAAAATGACCTGGGTCAAAACACCTTCAAAGCGAATGGAACGTCTTTAAGTGTTTTCGTGTATAAAACCGAATATCGCACACGTCTTGTAGCTGACATTATATTAATTTTTGTGATAGTCTGTGTTCACAAATTAATTTCCCCCAACATATTTTATTTTAAAATACGTTTATCATCCATAAAATAAATTCAGTACATCATCTCTTCAAAGATAAGTAGAAAGGATAAAGACGCTCTCATTTTGTAAACAATAAAGATGGCGAACCAGTGAAATCCGCCTAAATCTACCCAGCAGACGACTTATCCTTGCAACTCCTGCTTAAGAGGAGGAGCAAATTCGGCACTATCTAAGTGACTCAGGGGTTTTTGACCTGACGAATGGAACGATCGCCGCCATACTGCTTCCAGTGAATGGAATACGAAAGAGACGAAAGGTCAAAAAGAGCGGCCGAATGGAACCNCATTAATTTTTAAATGAAAATATTGCGTAAGATGCTTATTATGCCACTTCTGAGCATTTTTTGTTTGATTAGTACTAATATGTTCCCAATGATTGTGCATCCATAAACAAGTAGTAATATTAATAATTCCAAAATGCAGTTTTGGTGAGTTCTTTTTAATATATTGTGCAGGGCCTAATACTGCAACTGATAAAAGGAATTGCTATTTTTGGAATTGATAATTGAGAATGGTATCGGAATCGGTATTGAGAATGGAGATAAAGTGGTATCGCGACATCACTAATACAATTATATCAATTTATTATACTAGTAACTTGTAGAGAGACAAGAAGGCACCCCTCGATCCCCTTTCTACCATTCATGAACAGCAACATACAAAATAACTGTTGAATCTCACTTAACTTAATGTCAGGAACATGCAGTATAGTACCGTAAGCGGGAGTCACTTTGTGACAAACGTGGGGTGACTTTGTGACACATAAAATAGTATTTAAATACACCCCGTTTTCAGTTGGATGCTTCAGATATGCAGTGGTGCCAATTTAATCACTGAACATTTGAAACGACCTTTTTGAAATTAAAGAAAATTTGAGTAATAGTAAAAACCCTAGTGTCACAAAGTCACCCACACTGTCATAATGCGACCCCCGCTTACGGTATAGCTCAAGTAGCCAACTTTAAGTTGGTTTTTATTTTGTTGCAGGTGATGGGGGAAAGTGAAGAAGTAGGGTCATCAAATACGAGCACTGAAGATGTGGCAGTAGGTTTTGTTGAAGGAGAGGCAAATGCAAAACCATTTTAATCAAGGTTAACGCAACATTCAACCGCTTCAAGTTGCAGTTAAAAACAATAATTGAATTTAGCAAATTTTCTGGATAAAATGTCAACAGAAGAACAGGGAAAAGCAGATCAGACATTAGGACGTGCTATATATGCAAGTGGTTCTCCTCTTTCCACAACTGAAAATAAGTATTGGAAGGATCATTACAATCAAATTCGCCCATCATTCAAATTGCCATCACGTTATCGCTTATCACATTCCCTTTTAGATTGTGAGTACGATAGGGTTGAAGAATTACTTGTTCAAAAGTTTGGCCAAGGAGAATCACTGACACTGATCTCAGATGGATGGACTGATTTACAAGGAAATCCTTTATTAAACATAATGTTTGCCACACCTGTACCAAGCTCTTGTAACCGACAATGCAAGCAACATGAAAGCAGCTTGGTAGCTTTTAAAAGGAAAGTATTCTCACTTTGTAATATTTGGCCGTCTTGCACATGGGCTTGATCTTCTGGCAAAGGACATTATCAGATTTGTTTATGAAATATGTGTAATTTGTTTACTTGTTACCCCAAATCCTCAGTCCATTTTGAGTTAAGAAAATTTTCTGAAAAATTTCCAGGAAAATTTATATATCCAAAACTTTCCGGAAAACCCACATCTCTGCTGCCATTGAACATTCGTGAGCAAATGTGGTTCCAACATGATGGCGTACCAACACACTTTCCACTTGTCATCCGACTTCACCTCGACTGTACTTTTGGGGCACAAGTGATAGGTCGAGGTGGGCCGATTGCTTGGCCGCCACGATCTCTGGATGTAAGACCTCTCGATTTTTTATATGGGGCCACATTAAATCTCTTGTTTATGAGACCTCTGTGGAGTCTGAGGAAGATCTGCTTGCACATGTTATGGCTGAAGCAGAAGTGATTCAGCTCACACCAGGCATTGTTGAACGTGTTTATGAGAACATGCTTCGCAGATACAGTGGTTAGCAATGATCTTCATGGTCACCACACCGAGTAGCTCTTGTAGTGCAGGTCGCTGACCCAGGTGAAGCAGGAAATTTGAATTCATTAACGACGACTCATGTACCGCCACTGTGGAAGACATGGTGGCTGATATGGTCAGAGTTAATGTCCCCCAGGCACCGACTATAAGGTGCGTGGGGGTTGCGGGTTTGGTAATTAGGTAGACTATGACTGTGGTATTTTGAAGTACGAATATATTGTCTCGTATATATTCACAAATACACAACATCAACACTTGAGAGGTGCGGTACTGTG
>NQII01002306.1:238476-300529 GCA_002778355.1 Clitarchus hookeri
ACAGATCTCCCGGCGGCTAGAGACGTACGAAGATGAAGGGGATGTGGGGGGGGAGGCCTTCGCTTCAGCTCCACGTGTCCCGAAATTTTCCACGTGCCGCCTGGAAGGCGCCTAGCGAAGTGTGCGAGGCGGGGATGGTGTGAGGGGGTGATGGATGTGAGCCAATGTCGTGCTATAATCCCTAAACCGGCACGCAACATCTTTATTCGTGTCGTCTTTGTAGCACCGAAACGATACGTTTACGGTCATGGGATCCTCGCCAAAACTTTATTTATTAAGTACCCTGTACAACCCCTAGAAGTGTGTAAGAGGAATTATGAAACAACCTTTATATTTTCAATTGGTCTCCTCTGAATTTTTAAGTATTTTTGCTTATATTTCGCTAACTATCCACGCGTGCTTGAGTAATACGGTATTTATTCACCTTGAACTACTCACCACAATATTGCGATATTTGTTAAGTAATTAGCATATAATTCTCAGTTCATAAGTAAACTGATTTTCATTTCTCCGATATTAAAAAATTTCAATACTCCCTAAATCCTACTAGTTGCAATATTTTAAGGAGTATGAAATTAAAGTCATTCAATGCTGGAGAATTAATTTAAGAATATTAGCAGAATGCAGAAAAGTAAATTGCAATTTCTATTGTTGCATAGCATCAAACAAATAGTTTATTCTGACCATTAAGGGCACTGCCTACCGTCTAGCTGCTGTGATATTTAAATAGGAAATCCCATGTTAAGGAAATTTCGCCTCAGTGCGCCTAAGCGAAATTTCCTTAACATGGGATTCCCTATTTAAATTTCGCAGCTTCCAACAGGTAGGCAGTGCCCTTAAAATTTTGTCATTTATAATATTTCCTTTAAATAAAATTACTCTTAAATTAAAGATTATCGTTTTTCATAATATTAATATGGATACCGGTTATATTTTCTACAAATATATGAATATAATGCTAGTTTCACAAAATGATGTGACGAATAATCGACTAAGATATTGGTATTATCACTTCAAAAATTCTTGCTGTACTATTAAAAAAAAATTGAAATATATATTTGTGTAACATGGCTACATACTAGTGTTAAATTTAAATAACTTTATGCGTAGTGTTATTGTTTAAATGGTAATCAAACAATACTTTTTGTTTGTTTCTGTTATTAGAATATTTGTATAATCAGCAAACATTACCGCTTCACGCTCTTTTATTGATAATGGAAAATTATTGATAAATAATATAAAAAAGAGTGGATCCAATATTGAGCCCTGAGAAACAGTTACTGTGATAGGGAGTGGATGTGATATTATTTTATCTGGTGGTCAGAGACACGTATGGCTGTTACTGGTTTTCTATTTTGTAAGTAGGATTTTAGCATATCTAGGGTTATACCCCTAACTTCGTAATTTTTTAATTAATTTAGAAGTATGATGTGGTCCACACAAACAAATGCCTCTGTTAGGCCCACAAATATGACAATAGTTAGTTTCTTTTTGTCTAAAGCACTTACCTACTATTTTATCAAAAATTCTGTAAGTTTCTTGTTCTGCTGATCTGACTTTCATGAAGCCCTATTGATTTTGTGCCAGTACGTTATTTTTTTCTAAAATTTGGTATAGTTTGTTGGTAATAATCATTTCTAGGATTTTTGAGATGTCCACACAAGATTCATCACCTCTTTTTTAAATATTGGTCAGAACTTTGCCCATTTAAGACTTTCAAGAAATATGGCATTTGATAGTTATTACTTATGTATACCAGTGGAGAGTTTTTTTGGGTGGCAACATTCCTTGATTAAGAAAACAGGAATCATCTGAACCAGAAGATTTTTGTTTGTTAGCTTTTTGGCAGCTTTTACGACGTCATTTTCAGTGATCAGGATAGAAATAGTGATTTATTATTTTTTGCCATAAAAGCTGCTTTGGTTTTGTGTGCACTGATATACTTACAGTTCTGTTCATGTCATTTAGCAGTTTATTTCGGATGGCTGTGAAAAGGTTATTAAATTCATTATCTATTATTTTACTATCATTTATAAGACTGCCATTTACTCTTATTCTTACATTGAACTAATCTTGTAAGTTTCAAATTAAGAAACGCGTTTGTATATTTGAATGTAAATATTTTAAAACTTTTCGTTTGATAAGTCATGTTCCCCTTCGAATTAAAAATAACAATATATATTATTTCGTTTTCCACTTGTTTTAATATTTTTAGGGCTCCTGCGGGCCTCCTCACAGGTCGGGCCTCCACGGGAACAGCCGTGGCTTCCACCTCCTCCCGACGCACACGTACAAACATAAGCAATATTGCCCAGAAACTACCTTGTGAGTGTATTTTTCAAAACGTACGAAACAATTTCTATTCATTGTTTTGCAGAAATAAATTCAAGGTGAAAACAATGTCTAACGAGTAGCCGCTGCGGCTACTCGTTAGAAACACTCTTTCAGAAAAAATTCCATATTTATTCAGTTCTCTGAACTAAGTAAGTGTTCCAACGATATCAACTTTTTGCAGAGAAAGTGCTACAGCAATGCCATCTGTTATCAGAGGTGTACATACACCAGAGAAACCCGATATATTTGTTCCTTTAGGGTATTTTAACTGGAAAGTACTGAAATAAATAATACATTTCTACAGTCATTTGACCTAAAATTATTTTGCCTAAAGTCATTTGGCCTAAAGTTATCTAGCCTAAAGTCGCTTGGCCTAAAATTATTTAGCCAAAAGTCATTTTGCCCAAAATTATTTGGCTTAACGTCACTTGGCCTAAAACTATGTTTCCTTATCTTAGGCCAAAAGGCGGGTACCCAAAGTCGACACCAAGCAAAACTAATAACCACCGTCATTTGGTTTATTTATTTATTTCCTCGATTTTTTTTTTTAGGCCATTGTGAAATGCTGTGTATTACGTAATCGAAATATTTCCACAATAAGAATGTTTCAAAAACCATATTTTGGCTCTTAATTTAGAACATATTATGACGTGCAGCTCATTGTGGCTTCAAGCGGAGTATTTTGTCATTTCATCAGCGGGAATCAGTAGCAAGTTTCAATAAATTGAGAACAAAATTTAATTTACTTGTCAAATCCATTATAAAATGCTTTAAAAGAACTTCATAACATGGACGTCAAGAAAGTATTGTGATTTATTAAGCACGGAGAAATAGAACACTGTGGGATTGACCGTCACTCTGACACCTCGGCGCTTTTAACAGAAAAAATAATAATAAATGTACAGGACAATCAAAAGAAACAATTATATCGTGATTTTAATGCTAGACGATGCATAGTTTAAGGTCGTAATATATTTTTCTGCAAGCATAAATGCGATAGTCATATGCACAGAACGTTAGTGTTATACGTACTTCAAAGGCAGCTTTCTGAAATTTTAAAATTCACATTTACCCATAGCAAGAGACTAATGTCTTGCCTACCCCCGTTTTCCCCACTTTCCGGTTAGTGACTGATATTGCTGTATTCCCTATCTTTAAACGGCCAAGCACATTTTGGAAACAGATATTCGCAAGTATTTCGGCGTCCTTTTTTTCAGCAAATTTATTCTGCTAAAAAATTGTGTCTAAATTAAAAAAGCGATCTTGTTTTACTTCCGAGGGAGGCCATGTCGTCCTTTTTCTCTATTACGAGCGACGAGACTGACTTTTCATCGTCTGACAACGCTAGTTTCTGAGGTCTTTTAGGGCGCTGATAACAAAGCCTGTCAGCCACAGAGTTTAAATGATGAAACAATGTTAAAGAAATTCCTTCTCATTGAATAAATTTTAAAGACTACAGTTTCAAACAATGAAAATATTCAACATGACATTTATTAAGTAATACTGGTACGTTAAATCTTGTCAATTTTTTTGTTCAATTTTTTTTTAATTTAACGTAAAAAATTTTATTTTACAAAAAAAAATATGGATAAATATTTTTTTTTTTTTTTTAACTTTTTATACTTGAAGCCTGAATAAGTTATGAGTTAGTTAAACATCATTCATTGAGTGGCAGTTGATAAGCGACTATATCGATTGGCGAATCAATCAAATGGCATGGGAACAAGTGACTTATGATAGTAGAATTCTCGACGTTCAGAGAAAAACACATATATATCAGTAACATTTAGCAATTATAATAATCAGTTGTCTGGCACCGATCATCAATGGAGCAATTTTTACTATGTTTTAACTGATTTGGCTCCATTTCCACTATTTTAGTTTTAGAGTGTAACATGGCAACACTGTCTGATGAACTTAAGTTAATTTTTTTTTTTTTGTTTAAAACAGCTATCTGTAATAAGGATGCATTGAGAATGAATTTCATTAACATTGATTCTTCATTCAAATTCCATGGCTGNCAATCAAATGGCATGGGAACAAGTGACTTATGATAGTAGAATTCTCGACGTTCAGAGAAAAACACATATATATCAATAACATTTAGCAATTATAATAATCAGTTGTCTGGCACCGATCATCAATGGGGCAATTTTTACTATGTTTTTTAACTAATTTGGCTCCATTTCCACTATTTTAGTTTTAGAGTGTAACATGGCAACACTCTCTAATGAACTTAAGTTAGTTTTTTTTTTTTTTTTAAACAGCTATCTGTAATAAGGATGCATTGAGAATGAATTTCATTAACATTGATTCTTCATTCAAATTCCATGGCTGNAAACAGCTATCTGTAATAAGGATGCATTGAGAATGAATTTCATTAACATTGATTCTTCATTCAAATTCCATGGCTGGCAGGTTTATATATTTTTGAATAATTTGATGTCAAATCCGAATTTTTCCTGTTTGCTGCAGCTATAACAACAAATACTATCTAAATTGTACAAATGAAAAAAATTACAAAGTGAAATTATGCCATAGGCATGTGACACGTATGTAGCCACCAAATAACAGGCCATACATGTAAAAAAAAATGTTAAATATAAAAATGGTTCGCATATGTAAAACTTTTTTTTTTGAATGCATAAAGAGGACACGACAGGGGCCGCACGAGCTGAGCGGAGCTATTGTCGGACGGAGGAAGGGAGGTACCCGGTGACCAGAGTTCCTGGCTAGACCGGCGCCGCGCCCATCACACGTGACACACGTCCTGTCGNCCCTGGGTTCCGGTACTCTGTGTGCGAGCCGTCCACGCACGCGACGCGCCCTACCTTCTGCCGCAGAGTAATTAAACATACAGAGGCGAAGTAGCAGCATCAACTGCGAACTCCAGTCACACACGCCACCACAATGGCGTCACTGATTAGCAACAACGTGCTGCTGTTAACACCAGTTGTAAGAAATAGTTCTTATGCAGGATATTATTTCACTGAGTGGGCACTAATGCGGTGCGTGTCCCTTTCATGTGATTTTCTTGACTCGGATAAGCTTCGTTTGCGTAAGGCAGAGGAATATCCAGGAAGTAGAACTTAAGCCTGGGCTTCAGAAAAGTTGGAAGTGACAGTGATCGAACCGCAAAGTAAGCACTTTCGAATCAAACTGTTTAGAATAAATCACCGCTCGTAAATGCGTGTGTTTTACATCACACACTTGCATCACAGAATAAGTAGGTACACAGAGGCGAAATGGCGCAACGGTTCCTTTGATGTAAGCGAACTCGGTCGCTCATTGTCAGCGCGAAGCTGTGGAAACAGCGTTGGATTTGATTGGCTATTGCACGTTACAAACTATTCCATATTCGTCGGGCTGCCGTCTGGTTTATCCTCACCCCGGAGGCTGATTGACGAACAACGTTCTGCCATATTGCTGGCCGGTGAGGTCATTTTTCTGGCGTGTGTGGCTCGAGTTCCAATACACGCCACCATTTCACCTATGTACATATTTTTAAGTAACCTGTGCTTGCACGCAGGTTACTGTCTACTTTGGCAGCGAATTAAGGACACCGCCTATCTGGCTCTTGAATTGCGTTGCAGAGTGTTTGAAATCCACGTTTATTTTACCAAACCATTAAATCTGTCCCCATTAGACCAATATAAAAAAACACTTCAAATGAAGTACGTATAATACACACAATACATCATGCATATCATAAATGCTATTCCCGAGCCCTCCAACATAGCTAGAAACTGTTGTTTCACACTGCTGTATCTCATAATATACTCGTCAGAAAAATGCGAAACTATTATAGGTACCTGAACTGAACTTTGGTGCAGACTTTCCACCAATAAAATGATAGGGTCACCGCTTAAAGTCCCATAGATACACGCAGCACGACAAGAACACTGCACGCCAGTTCAGCGCCTTGCGCGTAGGAGCGATGGGGCACCAGTCGCGCGTGTCATTGTCGCCCTTATCGCTCCCCTGCCTCAAACGCGCTAAAAAGTTCCAAGTAGAGGGCGCCCTTGATAGAGATAGATGACACTTGACGTTGTATTGCGAATTAAATGTTTAAATTTGTAGCAATTGAATGCAGTATTCTTTGATTTTTACACACAATAAGAGTGCAAATGTTCATATTAGTTAACACATTTACGTCCCTAACGATTGCATGGTTTCGCTTGAGTGGCAGTGTTAATTTTACATATGTCAGAAGGATAAAAAAAATGAGAAGGAAAAGTAGATCCTAAACCGGGCTTTCAAAAGTGCACAGTTAACCGCGAACAGTCTATAGTATGTATTTCAACAACAGGTAGACCTATTCTCCATACTCGACAACACGTCATTTCTTTATTGGCTACCTCTTATATTATCCGACTGACGCGTGTGTACCACTGCGTCAAGTGTCACATGGAGTGTGTCATATTAACGATGATCCCATCACTAGAGAGCACCTGTTTTTCGTGGAAATAATACACGACTAGTCGTACTCCAAAACACTTTTAGCTCCAATCCAATTTCATTTCCGTGGTTGGATTATTTTAATCGTTACGCATAGCTGTCTCCAAAACGGTGTGTTTAGAGCAATAACACAAAACCAAATTCGTTTTAATTTTGAAAGCTGATTACTAGGCCTTCGTTAAAAATCCTCTTACGCTTACAGCCCAAATTATTTTAATGTATAAATGAAAAATATAATTACAGGTTTTGTAATATTCATAAATCTTTATTAAATCACAGACTGTTCAGACACAAAGCGTTCCATCTTCAATAATTATGGAAACGAATGATTTAGACCATTGTATGACAAAAATGTATTTAAACAAAGTGTTACGAACTAGCTTTTAAGCCATTTGTAAGTGAAAGTTGCTGGGGGCGTAGCTGAAATAATGATACATGATTCGTCAGAGCACAACAGTATAAGATGTGTTTTATTAACAGAACGATGATACAATACTATTTAAACGACTATTGATCAGGGGAGCTTTAATTGAATACCAAGATGCTTATTCGTTACGTTAAGATTTAATACCTCACTCCATNAGACACAAAGCGTTCCATCTTCAATAATTATGGAAACGAATGATTTAGACCATTGTATGACAAAAATGTATTTAAGCAAAGTGTTACGAACTAGCTTTTAAGCCATTTGTAAGTGAAAGTTGCTGGGGGCGTAGCTGAAATAATGATACATGATTCGTCAGAGCACAACAGTATAAGATGTGTTTTATTAACAGAACGATGATACAATACTATTTAAATGNAAGATGTGTTTTATTAACAGAACGATGATACAATACTATTTAAATGACTATTGATCAGGGGAGCTTTAATTGAATACCAAGATGCTTATTCGTTACGTTAAGATTTAATACCTCACTCCATTATGTTATATCTAAATGGAAAGTCATCACCTTGTTAACGTTGCCGAAGGCTGTCCTACGAGACGGTTAACGACGGCCGGACACACCCATCTTCCGTGATTTTCTCTCTGCTCGGGTCGACGACAAAAGACCCTGTTCCGGATGTTACGCCGGTCTATGTCGGGCGCGTTGTTTTTGCGGCCCCGTTTACTGGCCAGTGGAGGGGATTTCTGCAACTGTCTTCTTTCTGCTTGGTGGTGTTGCAATCACGCTCGCTTCCTGGTTTAATGTTTGAAGGTGTGATCAGGCAGGCCGTTCAACTAAGGCCTGATCACACCATAACAAAAGGCATTAATCATCGCTACAATGTCTAGATATGTAATTTATGAATTAATCGAACATTGATACAATTATAAATAGAAAAAAAGTTTATACTACAAAATATTCCATGGAAATCCGAATTAGTTTTTGCTATGTAAAAAACACAATTTTGCAGGGACTATTTAAGTGTATCAAATTACAAAAGACTAGTTATTTTGTATTCACTTCACTAACGAGTAATTTTAATCACTGAAATTATTCTTTTTGGGATTACTGTTATAAATATGTCAGTAAAATCACGAAAAAATCTGGTAAAACATTATTGAAAAATCTTAGAAAATTTAAAGACACTCGTTTTATCAGTAACGAACTACCCCTAAATGTCACAACACTCTGTGAATTCACAAACCTATTAGTAAACTTGTTAGTTGGTTTTTCTATCCTTGCCGTTTACAAAGTAGAATTAGGAAAAAACAAATATTTTGGAGGTGTTTTACTGTGTATCAAACATAAATAATAATAAATAATTTTTTAAGATGTAGGAGTTGAACATAAACCGAAAGTATCTCAGTTAGTTACTGTAACCACACATCCACCAGCTTTACGTGTCGGCAATTCCTTTGAACAAATTATTTTTTGTTATCGAAACACGTGACTTTTAATTTTCTGTTATTTTGAAATGTTTAAAATGATGCCGTCTATTAACAGTGATTTGTGCTACCTTTTGATGTTTGAAGGTACAGATCGAAGTGGTACGAATTTCCTAACTGCCGTAGGAATGATAAAAGTCTGGATACAGAGGAAAACATTAAATGTTAACCTCGACAATATTTCGTCCCCGAAACCCGAAGCTAATGGGTATTCGCTGAAGTTATGTATTTTATGTTGTTATATGCAGCCACTCCACGCACTTTCCCTTGTCCTCCCCCTNACAATATTTCGTCCCCGAAACCCGAAGCTAATGGGTATTCGCTGAAGTTATGTATTTTATGTTGTTATATGCAGCCCTCCACGCACTTTCCCTTGTCCTCTCCTTTTTTTCCCCTGGGCGTGCGAAGCGGGGCGTTTCGAGAGCCCGCAGTGATATTACTGTAACCAGAGAAGAAAGCGCNTTTTTTCCCCTGGGCGTGCGAAGCGGGGCGTTTCGAGAGCCCGCAGTGATATTACTGTAACCAGAGAAGAAAGCGCAGTTACAAAGGGGCCTCCACATCACATGAACGCGTGCTGCGATAAACCTACCGGGACTCGTGCCACTTCCTCTCCTTTCAATATTGAATGCGTTGGGTTATCGTTGCAAGAATATTCTGGTCATTGCCCCTGCCTCCCTAAGCGCGACTCGTTCTAGACCGCGCCGGCAGATTTATATAAGACGCGGCAGTCCTCCAAGTAGAGATTACCCTACTTTATACAGCCCTAATCCAGTCAAAGGAATATAAATTTCTCCTGCGCGACTGTCGCAAAGATTTTCCCAGTGCCATCTCCGCTTTACGCTGACTTGCTGTGCCCTTCCATTTAGACCCTCCCTCTTTCGGGGTGTGTCCGTGGCTACAATTGCGGCCATGGCACCAGACAACCCTGCCACAGCACAGCCGCGATGCATGCGCCCTTTTAAACATAATAAATCCAACCTAAGGCGTGTAGGGCTTGCCCCGAGACGCATCCCGTTCTCCAACCGTCTTAGCTACTAACGTGCATGCCGGAGGGCTCACAGAACTGTGAAGGAGATCAGGCTGGCGCAGCGGGATTTGAGGGCTCGCCAGAAAAATTAAAAAAAGTAGAGAGCGTGGAGCCTTGTACGGACGTGAGCGTCAGATGCGAAGAACCATCTGAAAGACAAGCGACAACGTAGTGACCAGCGAGTGGAGTCTGCGAGCATCGGTACAGTGAGAGTGAGACTGATCGGCGGGACTGCGGGGAAGTGGAACTGGATGCATGAGTGACAGACATTTGCAAGAGTGGAAACAGACATTTTGAGTGTATATGTGTATATAACAAGTGTGGATTTGGTGACTGTAGCGAGTATAAAGACAGTGATGCGGACTTTAAATTTTAATTGAGATTGGCATTAAATATTGTGCTCGCTGAGAATAATAAGTGATAATAGTAGAGATAGGTAGTTCAATGTAGTAAATACTATCTGTGTGTATTTTTATAGCATTATAAATAATTTACGGAATTAAAATTAGCTCTTTTTTTATTTTATTAAGCCCTCCATTCCTTACTAATTCGGATACGCTCCTGGAGACTTTGTAACAATATGTACAGAGCTTNTTATTTTATTAAGCCCTCCATTCCTTACTAATTCGGATACGCTCCTGGAGACTTTGTAACAATATGTACAGAGCTTTCTGTGTATTATCGGTACATTTCCGTAAAAATCTCCTTGCGCACAAGTAATTTTCAACAGCAAAAAATCTGACGGAATGAATTTCCTAATTTTTTATCGGCCTTTCTTGAGTAATTTATTTTGAACATATGTCGACTCGTAAAATCGGTGAATAGTAGGGATGTGTTCAAATGTTGTTTTCTTTATCAAAAAAGCTGAATAACTGAGAGAACTCCCAAAACCAGTATTTATGAATTCATAGCCTCAAAAGATGTTAAGGTACGCAGGAAACGTTTTTGCATTTTCACTCCTGATTTACTCAGCGCTATACTTAGGTGCAAGCCTCACACATGTGATCTGAAAAATTGTATTGTAGCTGTAACTTGTACTGGAGTGTCGTGTTCCTTAAGCGACATTGCTGAATCACATCGGTGGGGTTGTTAAAATAGTGGCACAGTCTACAAGTCATATCCGTTACTTGCACGATGGTAGAGTTAACAGTGTCAAAACTGGTCCAGCATTATTATCGTTTGAGGTTGGTGAGGTGTGGTGAGAGCTCGTACCAACGCCTAGATGTAATTAATTTAATGGTCTGTGAATTTTTCCATTCACCATATCTTAATTTAGTTTTGCGACATAAAGTATACCAAATATATACAAACTAAGCTTGTAAGCATTTTTTATTTGCTCACTGTATTCCAAAATGTAACGAATACAGTAATTTATATAATGAACACTTGCGGTTCCGCGGTGGTGTACTGGTTAGATTACTCGCCTCCCACCAAGGCGAACCGGGTTCGATTCTCTGCGGGGTCGCCCCCGAAGTTTTGCATGTGCGAATCGTGTCGGATGATGCCGTTGGTCGACAAGTTTTCTCGGGGATCTCCCGTTTCCCCACCCTTGCATTCCGGCGATGCTCCATGCTCACCTCGTTTCATCCTCATCCGCTTTCAAGACCACGATATTAAGAGCCNCCCTTGCATTCCGGCGATGCTCCATGCTCACCTCGTTTCATCCTCATCCGCTTTCAAGACCACGATATTAAGAGCCGCCCAAATATCTTCACTCACCCACTTTAACACTAGCGAAGTTAATGGAGAGTGATGTGTGAACAGTAAACATCCGGTAGTTAAGCTCACATATGATTTTATGTATATTTGGATATTTACGTTATTTTCTTCGCTTATTCAATTGACCCTAGAATTGACAGGTACAGATTATAGGCCAAACTACATATAAAACGGCTTCTAATTCCGAATAATAATCAGAGAGCAATAATAACTAGAGATAACGGTTTATAGCGGGAAAAGTAGACTGTTTGCTAGGATCCAACGTACTGTACGCACGTCCAACAGTTTTCTTTCCTTATTGGCGGTCATGCGTGTATGATGCTACTGCCCCATTTCTCTGGGCCAATGAGGATTCTGATACTATGAGGCAGAACGTTCGTGATTGGTCTGCAAACAACTTAGCCGAGTCAAAACTTTGCCCATCCAAACATTAAAAAATTAACTAGCTAGAGTGTTATCGAAAATATGTCGGCTCAAAAAAATTTCGCAATTTTCCATTATCGCTAATAATTACTGATATTAATGCTTACAGCGAGGGAGGATGAAGTACTACGTCCGAAAAGTNAATTTTCCATTATCGCTAATAATTACTGATATTAATGCTTACAGCGAGGGAGGATGAAGTACTACGTCCGAAAAGTTATAGGGGCAGAGATAGTTTATTTCAAAAGTTTCAGAAGAAAGTCTTGGAGGTATTTTCAGTGTTTTGGACACTGAAGCCCTGTAGCAGTAAGGGAGTCACAGGCATTCGCCACAAATGCCACGTAGCCTTTATGCGCAAGACGCTGATCGTGCGTGCAGTATTTTCGTCATACTGCCTACGATCGTGACAGTTTAAACTGTCACCATGTAATTTCATCACGGTAATAAATATACGTTTTATGTACTTGNCTGCCTACGATCGTGACAGTTTAAACTGTCACCATGTAATTTCATCACGGTAATAAATATACGTTTTATGTACTTGCGTTGATTTAACATAACTGTTAGGATTTTCGTACATATGACTTTAATACGCCCTTTTATCACCAGTTAACAAATCGAACTAAATTCAGTCGTACATAATTCAGAGAAGACTAAATAAACTGGTGCGGCATGTTCGAATAACACCTGCAAACTACGCTACAGGTTCATCCCGAAAAAACGTAACCCGAGTTACGATACGAAGTTGTTCCTAAGGTTGCATGTGCCTTTGAAAATAGAGCCTAAGCACTATTTGTTTGCAATGGACAATATTTGAAGCGGATGATAAGCAAAAATAGTTTGCATCTTCTGTAAAGCCTGAGGTTGTCATATAATTTCAAGTGCCAGTCCAGCTAAATCCAGTAAACATATAAGTTTTACGTTTCTTAAATGGAACTGTGGCCAGGCACTGTTGCAGAATATTCAGTAGTTTTACAGTAAACTACAGATTATTGAAACTCTCAATCCATGTGTTCTTTGCATGATTGTTGCAATACGAAACAACGTTTCCGCGGAAGGAGGGGTAGTGATGGCTATGCCCGAGTAATAATAGTTCTTTTAATCTGGACGCTTCTCCGTGCCGTACTGACAAAAAGGACATGTCTGAACAACTAAATGAAGTTGAAATTTATTTTGTTGTTTCATACCAACTGTGGTTAAATAGGACTGTTAAAGTAACTATTGCGAGTTTTATAGTTTGACCAAACAATTTTGTTGATTCATTTGTTTAAATTAAATAAACTTCGCTGACTATACCGTATTTTTTAATTTTTATTACGTTTAATTAATTATATATTTGAATTCTGCACAAATAATATATTTTTGTTTAAATCAACTATATATTCGATAAACTTTATTTGACATGGTAAATTTAACCATTTGGGTGGGATACGTGATATTGGACATTTGCTGGTTGGTAGCGAGTGCGAGTCAGTACAACATGGCTGATGAAGAACGCTGCTTCGTTTGTGCGCTTTTTATACGTAAACACTATTTTTTAAAGGTAGGCTATATAATCTTTTTATTCAACGCGTTTCCATTGTTAATATAGATTAACTTCAGTGACGTTTCATAATGTTTCATAGCAATTACGCTCACTCTGGTGTTGAATTTTGTTTCACAATAGCTACATACAGTACTAGGAGTATAGTTGTGTTACACCCTCTTGAAGTTATGTTGCGCCGACTTTATATTGGAAAAACTATCCATAATAAGGGAAAATTCTTCAAAAATATTTATAAACGCTTTTGCTTTAGACCCATATGGTTCTACTTACCCAAATTCATTTAAATGTTCTGAGGGGAAAAGGCAATTTTCTTCGACAACAAAATAATTGTGGTTGAAAGAAGCTATCTTAGTAGTCAAGCCAAACAACTACGTGGTTGTTTCAAAACATATATATATATATATATATATATATATTGCCTAACAAAATGATTTGGTTTTGCCAAACAAGTGAAGTAACTTTATTTAACAGTGTGTTTCAGTTATTATCAGCAATATAACATTGTTGAACCAACTAAATAACTTGAAACAAATAATTTGGTTGCTCTTAACAATACGCTTGTTTGCAACTGGTATTAAACATTTGGTTGTTTCAAACAAATTTCATTCGGTTCTACAAAATCATTTTCTCAGTGCGGAGGTAGACGAGGTTCAGTGCAAACTCGCGAATGTGTGTAGAAGTGTGTGCGTGTGTGTGTGTGGGCATGCGTAGCAAGCACACACTAAAAAAATTCTGGTAAACTCCCTAAACTGAATCGGAAGTTTTCAACCCATACATATAATGGGAATAATACCACACATCTGGCTACAAATACGGAATGTTTAGTGCCGTTGCTATACAAAGTTGGGAAGTTTCCTTCGCATGTGACTGTTTCGTGAGCAAATGTAGGAACGCTGGCACGAATGCGTGGGAAATAACTTTACCATTCGCGCTTTCTCACTCTACATATACACTCATATAGTAATTTTGCGAATAAAAGTCTTAGAGTGTACTGCCATGCTCAGCAAGGTCATGTTCCGTGTGGTGATGGGAAGTCAAGTCGACCCCTCCCTTTCCCCCTTTCCAACCACCAGTTGGAATCGATGTTGTCGGGCATGCCGATATGCCGATGATCTGTGCGACAGCATCGTAACGACCGGGTGTGGTAGATCAGCCTCCCAAATATGGAGCCAGGCACCGTCACACCTTCCCCGCCCTGGTTCTATTCACACCTGATCCAGCTAACGTCTTCCAATTCAGCGCAGCTATCAGTTATTGGGTCGCAGAATTGCCAACTTAGTCGCCCGAGCTGGTGGTCTGAGAAGTGCATGGTCAAGTGGCAAAATTTCATATTTGCCACGCGTCGTTAGCATATTCCGTAGAAATCTGGCGGTGATTCTGGTGATTTCTCGGGAAACTGAGAAATTTTGCGTTCATTCTTTGATCACTGAGATAATTTACGACTGAGAAAATCATATTCAGGCTACGAGGTCGAAACAAAGCTCTCATGTACTGTTTTCACAGATGTTCAAGAAAATAATTTGTGCAATAGATGAGACTGTTTCATTGTCACGCGAATGAACGAAGTTTGACAACTATTCATTGATAATTTTAAGATAATTTAGATCGAGACTTTAAGGCTGAAAAGGAATGGAAGTGTGTGTGCCCTTTCATAGTAAAGGTGGCACGTCGGAAAGTTCACTGGATATTTCAGTAAAGAAAAAGTTCATTGAATTTTTGAATTATTTAATGAAATGTTACCGATTTTTCCAGTTTAGTTTTTATATGTGTATATATAGTTATAGTATATACACACAATGATGTATGAAATGCCGCACCGAGAAAGAATCAGCCACATTCAGAAGAGACGAAAGTTGGTTTGCAACTGAGAACTATTAAAGTAGAAAGATTTAAGTATGGATAGCGCCAGGAAGCTTCAACGCCTCTAATAAAACTTAGGTAACGTGAACTAATAGCACGAAGCTTTGTGCAGTAGGTATACACAGTATGCGTGTGGAGTAAGCTCAGTGAGTAACTACGGCGCCTCTGTTACGCATTCGACACACGTTACAGAGTTACGGTTGCCAGATTCTTAAAATGATAATAAGGAATAAACTTGTGACTACGTAGAGTAGAGACTACAGTAGGTGATTACAGATAGTGGCGCCCGATGGGGAAACGTGGGCTATTTTCTTTAAATAAAACCACAATAATGTTTTTTACTTAAACAAACATATATTTCTTAACCATTTTAAATATATTATTTGCCAGATAGACATAAATATGCAGTGTTCACACATCACAGCTTGCAATGAATTGAAACTAATCATTTTTCATACTTAATGCTCTTTCTAGCCATATTTAACGAAACTTTATTGCAAACACTATCATAAAATCTCGACATGATTTGTTGTAACTTCAATAAGTCAACAACTGATTTTTTTAATTAAGTTTACTGAAATCCCGTTTATGTAATCCCTCCACTTGAAATTCAAGGTAAGAAATATTCTTGCATTGAAAACATTGGGTGGAAACACACTCTACACAAATTTTACCAATACCAAAACATTTCTTGTTTTCCTTTGCCAATCAAGTCCACAACACAAACACATATTTCAGCAATGGACATGATCATCACTTCTTCCTGAAAATGTGTATTTTTATCATGGTTGTAAAGGTTTTTAATAAAAACTATTTCTGAGTATATATCATTAAACCGATTTTATCAACAAGGGAAAGTGATTCGGCAAAACTTCTTTTAAAATCAGGCGAATTTTTCAGGTTATAAATTCCATTTTAGAGAGAACATTTCCATTGCCAAAATAAAACCACTTATTTATGTAACTCACACAAGCTTTCTACACATCATGGAATTCTTTTCTGTACTTAATAAATTATTTTTACTAGGATTACAGAGCCTATTTAAACAATGGTGCATCTAGTATCCAAAAAAAATCTGCTATTCTTTGTTCAGGCTTATCATTTAANCAATGGTGCATCTAGTATCCAAAAAAAATCTGCTATTCTTTGTTCAGGCTTATCATTTAAACTCTTCATTACTTGATAAACTTCACAGAAAGATATTGAATTTTGTTCTAAATAACTATCTGTTTTTTTACATGTNCTTTCTACACATCATGGAATTCTTTTCTGTACTTAATAAATTATTTTTACTAGGATTACAGAGCCTATTTAAACATTGGTGCATCTAGTATCCAAAAAAAATCTGCTATTCTTTGTTCAGGCTTATCATTTAACTCTTCATTACTTGATAAACTTCACAGAAAGATATTGAATTTTGTTCTAAATAACTATCTGTTTTTTTACATGTCTGTTGTAAGTGTTGGCAAAAGTGAAGAAATATTTTTATAACAAATTTATGTTTTCCCGAGTCTGACTTTGGCTCATCAGTGATATTATTTTTGATAAAAATTGGGGAAACATCAATTCTAATAAAATAATAAATTACACTATGGAGATGTTTAAGTAATCTTTCAATTGCAGGTTTAAAAGATAACCACCGGTTGGATATATGCCGAAGCAATGAACCGTATCCTTGATTAAAAAAATCAAAGAATGTTTTCAACTGAGCTATACGTTTAGCAGGGCTTGAGAAATATTTAAACACTTTATACTTCTACATCAAGTTTTCAGCTGACAGACTAAAAATTTGTTCTAATTTTAAGTTATGTGCACAAATTCTGTTTTATATTTGGTGTACCATTCCACTGGCTGATTCATTCGGATCTTTAAAAAATTCTATAATTTTACTACACACATCAAGGGTTTCATCAAAACAACGGACTGCAATGGGCGAACATTTTTGGTTGCCTTTATTTGAAGCATCGATTCCAATACCAAAATGGAGAGCTTCACTTTCACCACTAGCACCTCTTAACTCTTCAACCAAGTTTTGAACAATTTGTGGGAATGACACCTTTCGCTAAGGCTTCGCATTCTGATTTGCTACAAGTTACTGTTTTCGATCAACTATAATCCGGAAAAAAAAAACATGCGAAAATAGCTGAACCATGCAGTCTGTGCGTGTATAGCTTAAATTATGCTTTACAGTGCGGTGAGCCTCTGTAAGTTCGCCTGCCGTTATCTGGGCTATCACCATACAAGCTTCTCGTCAAGTTTGGTGCTCCGTTAACGTTACCGTCAAAACGCTGTAATGGCACGAGGCTCCAAGTGAAGGCCTGGCAAAAATCGGTGGTCGAAACCACAGTCTTCACTGGATGTGCACGGTAGGAATAAGTTTTCATAACCTGCATACAACTTTTCCCATTCCAAGTATGTAGGCTACCCTTTCTGAAGACGCCCGTTCCGGCCATTTTTGCAACCGAAAAAAAATAAATATTTGTAGTTGAAACAAAAACTTGGAACTTGTCTTCGAGCACGAAACGTTTCTTAAAATGATTTTCATGTTTAGACACCACAACAAAATAACCAGATGTTTTTTAATGACGGCTTTTCTACCAGTTTGCTGCGAGGCACTTCGTGCGCCAGCCAGACGCCTTTGTTTTACTTGTTAGTAGCTTGCTGATAAACACTTCGGAATCGTACTCGAAAGCTATATAAGTAATCCTGGAGTAAGACGTCACATACGTTATGGCAACTGCAAATAAAGGCTGTTCACGGTAAAGTGAACACTTTTGAAATCAACCTTTGAAAAATGTCACTCGCTGCCCCTACGAGTGTATAAACGAACACACTGGCCGGTATGCGCGCAGTAAAGTTGGCAGCGACTGAGGGAAATAGTTCCACATCTTAGCGTTGAATTGAAAGTATTAGGGTAAACATTTGTGAATACCGAAATGAATTCTTATAATTCTGTTTTTTAATGCATTAACTTTGCCAATAATTTCACATTTTCACTCGACCGACGCATGAATAAAGTGGTCAGGTCCATGGCTACGTTAATTGTACATCTGCTGGAAGAATACGCAATGTGCACGCAAGTATATCTTAAGCAGGGCTTTCAAAAATGCTCACTTTACCGTGAACAACCTTTAAATGAAATAACGTTGCGAAAGTTCGCAGAAAACCATATACTAACCTGATTTTGCTATATATATAGTATATTCGCAGTTTCATCGCTCTTTTTGAATCTAAAATTTGAATAATAATTCCTAGATATTTCACGATCACATGCGTGCTGTACTTCTATTAATATAAACGTATCATATTTTTCGTTAAATTGAACTTTTACTTATATTTTATCTAGAAATTGTAATATTTCATTTATTATTAATGCGAAAACAACAGAGGAAAAAATGTGTGTGTGTTTGTAATGTTTAGAAATAAAAAGTTTTCAGAAAATATATCATTAGACTGAGTGGGCACAAAAGCGGTGCGTTGTCCCAATGGCGTAATTTTCTAGACTTTGCTGAACTTTGTTTGCATTAGGCGGAGGAATATCACGGAAGTAGAACTTTAGCAGGGCTTCAGAGAAGTTGTAAGTTACCATAATTGGGCTATAATGCGAATTTGGCATGCCTTTGATAATGATTCCTCGTGGTAAAATTCTGAGTGAAAGAGAGAAACGAAACTGGATGTAATGAAGTCATGCGATAATTAGACTGCATAAATTTAAAAACTTAACTCTGGGAACGAGAGTTATAATTAATTGTAAATACAACGTTTTGTATGGGCAGGCATATTGAGTGTTTTCTGTTAAGGAAGTAGCGTTCAGTAATGGTGAACATTACTTGAAGCGCTTGTCAGTTTCACTGCACGTAATAGTGTCCTGCATGAGGTAGACAATGCAAACAGATAACTGTTTCGGAAGTACAAACAGCTGCTGTGCTCGAGTACTATCGATGAGACCTTCTCCTCGGCCTCTGAAGGACCTTCAAGGGTGTCTGAAGGATGTGTGCGACGTGCCGGTCTATTCCGGATGCTGGGTACGTGTCGCCCACTTAGCAAAACGACAATCGCTTCCGAGAAGTGTTTACCTTGGCATGAGCGCTGAACGGATGAATTGAAAGAAGATTTTGANCGCTTCCCGCTTGGCTCCCGCAACGAGGCACGCGCAACCGGACAATCGCAAAACGCGCAGGCCACGTGCTCGAACATTCTGGAATGTCCTTTATCCTTACCCTCCCTACCCTCTTCTCCTACTTTGCGCCCTCACGCCAATACCAACCGCACGACAATGACAAAGAGACTCGTATTAAGAATGGGATAGAGCAGAGGCGCAGTGCTATGTTTGTCTCTTGTTAGCGGGGGAAGGCGGAGTCGGGAAGCACACGACCTTCACCAGGACAGGAGGGGTGTGCGCGGCTACGACCTGGTGGGGGTACAGCGGCTTATCAAATGTAAGGGTGGAGGGGCACTCTACGCCTGACACCCCCGTTCGGCCTGTCGTGTTATCATTTCTCCTTAGTTTCCGAGCGCCGTGCCATTTCCCATTATTCAACCACTTGTACTGTTGAAGGCAAAATCACTGGCCGAGCCAACAGATATACTACTGCTAGGTTCTCAAGTTGTTGCTAAATGCACAGGAATGTAGAGGAAAAAAACAGTAAGTAGGAATTAAAATAAACAAGCACAATATCTGGTCGTTCATGAAATCTTTTAACAAGAAATGATAAAGTAAACATACTAAAATAAGTAGTCTCGTTGTAGAAAAAGAGTTTTAATAAATAGGATTCTTAATTTCCTAGTTTTCCAATATGCAACAAACAAAGGCATGCAAATTTCGCTGTATAAACATGCGACAATCTGGACTACACAATCGTGTATACAGAATGAGTCAGGATTGCAGGCAATTGATTCTTCATAGAAAAGTAAGTAGAACATATATACGACCTATGCCCGGAAACACATCCTAATGGTGAAAAACGTCCCCGAATGAGAGCTAATATGCAAAAAAAAAAACCCTCGATGCAAGATTTTTAGTGCAATGGTTTGCGAGAAAGAAGTATTTAACGTTTTGAAATGCGTCAATTTAGTGTCTGCGAGGTAGGAAAATGGGTTTAGTTAATATCTTCTTCCGTCAGTGACAGAAATTTCGCCGTAGTATTTTCCAGTTTGGAAGGTTTCCTTCTTTCTTCTTTTAATATTAATTCGCTTCGTGGATCTTGCTTTTGTTCGCCACCAGTTTTACGCAATCCTTCCAAACTCTGCAAGTAAATCACACAAGCCATTGCCATCAAATTTCAAAACAACATACGCTATACAAAAATGACAAAAGGAATGCAAACATATGCATGCTTCAAGTTTGTCATCACATACAAACGTGAGATTTGCATGACTAAAGTACGTTCACTCTTTGCATGGAAAAGAGATTTTTGTGGAAGGTGGGAGGGAGTCGTTCCCTAGTACGTTTTTAGCCTACTTCCCGAAGGTAAGATAAGCTTATGAGATCGCATTCCTGTCTGCTTTTACATCACATCTCGGGAACTACACAACCGATACCAACCAAAGTTGGTATATTGACACTCTGCGAAGGAAGTATTCATTTCACACACTCGCTTCCTTGTGAGTTCCCCAACTGAAAAAATTAAACTTTTACATCATACATTGTAAAACATTTTTTGTACCTTTACAAAACGTTTTTGGAAACCAGTTGCCCAAAAATTTCTTTGTAGAACTACAAAAAGTTTTATGGCAGTAAATATATTTGAAATATTACAAAATAAAACTTGTATTTCAACGTACGTTATCAAAAAGTGGAAAGAAAATTATTTTAGTAATGCTCTCGAAAGCATCTGTAATAAAAAAATTATATATAAGGCGCAATCTTTCCAATTGTATTTAAAAAAAAAAAGCATGCCGGCAACGGGATTTGAACCCACATCCTCAGGACTGTCGTTATCGCATTTCATCTCAAGACCACTTTCTAGTCGTGTTTTAATGTTTTGGTTATTATACTGCTAAAAAAAAAAACCTCGTGTCACGATGCAAATCAACAAATTATTATCACAGCCTGTTCGGTTGGTTACAAACATGACTGAGCTGGCATAATATATACATATAACTGCGTGATCGTATGACCTTTTCAATAAAAGTAAAAAGCAGTGAAGCATTTCAAACTCTAAAGACCGTAAAAATAAAATATTTTCCTTCATACAATGGTTATTATTCAATAGCATGTAATTCATTAACATGTAAATTTGTTTTAAGTGAAATAAATATCACAAAATAAAATACTTTGTAATTACAAACTTTGCAACACACAGTGATTCCTGGTCGTTACAAAATTTTTTTTAGTTTTATTACAAATACCGCTCTTGTAACATTGCAAAGAAGATGTTTTACAAAGGATACCATTGTAATTTTACAAAGTTTTGTAAATGTACAAAAAAATTCTGTAGAATTTACAAAAACATTTTGCCGTGTATCTCGGGAACTATTAAACCGATTGCCACCAAATTTGGCACACGAATAGTGTTACTATGGGGCATGTATTTTGTATGTTTTTAATAAACGGGCCACTTATTTTCTAAATGAGGGCTGTATAAAATTTTTAAGACTGGTATGCTAAATCTTCTGAACCATTGGACCTAGTTCTAGAAACCGCAGTGTGCTGACAGTACATAATGCAAGCAGTAAATTTGTTGATAATCAGTATCATTTGCCGCCATTTTGGAAGATAGAATCACTCTGAAATAACACAGATTATCCTCATATATCGCTAACTACTCAAACTATTCCTGCCGAATTTGGTATTAATGTAATGATATTGTACGCCACATAAGTTTATATTATTTTAGTAGATCAGTCACTTATTTTATAATTGGTGGCCATTTAAATATTTTAATGCACATATGCATATCTGCTGAACCATTAGACCCATTTCAACCAAACTTGGTAAGTAAACATTATTTCCCCCCCCCCTTCCCATTTGGAAGATAGCTTTACCTGAAAAAATAAGCGTTTGTATCATATCTCGCGAACTACTCGCCTATTCGCATCATATTTGGTACACACACAGTGCTTTCATATGCCATATAAAATTATTTAATTTTAGTATAAAATGTATTTAATTTTAAAAATTGCAGCATTACAAATATTTGACAGTTATGCGATAGATATCAAACCATGTAATTTTTTTCAACCAAACTTGGTATTGTGGCAGTATCTAATGCAAAAATTAAATATGCTAAGTTACAAACACCCTAGAAGGCAAGTTTGGAAGAAAATGAAATACCAATCTCGTCTCGGAATCTACCAACACGTTTCCTATCGCATGTTGAATACAAATATTACTGTAAGCCTTAATTATTTTGAATAGAAAAGTTTATTTTATAAATGGGGTCCTCGTACTGTGTGTTACATGCACAATCTATTTCACCAATGAAACGATTCAAGTAGCTATTAATCTGAATGCCGACACTAATAAGCAACTGAAGCCAAGTTGTAAAATGATTTCAACGAAAAGTAAAGCTTAATTATCGCATCTCAGTAACTCTTAATCGAGTTCCCACACATTCTTCATGCAAGTATTACTGTGTACGTCCATCTAAAATTTTACAGATTTGTCACTTATTTTTTAAATAGGTTTTTTTCTGTTTTAGTTTAATATGCCGTATCTTTGGTATCCTTTAACAGTTTAAAACCAAACTCATGTTGAAGTAAGCCAATCCAGAGTGTGCACTATTCTCACTAAGAAATAACTTTAATCGTCTGGAATTTTGAAAGATAGCACACACAATTTTTTTTTAATATATCGTATATCAGTAACAACTACCGATTACAACCATATATAGCAGAAAATTTCTGTAGAATTGATTTTAAAAAATCTGAGAGTCTTATTACAATTACTTGCATATATATGTAAAAGAAAAGAGACTTATTAGCAATATTGAAGGTATTGTTCGTGTTGATGTGGTGCTTCAAACGAATGTACGACATTGTTGCCACATTCATAGTCATCAATACGAAATGTGCAATGATTAAACACTGGTATTAATTTGTGAATAAATTACATGTATCACTTTATTGAACCAATAATAGTAATATATATATATATATATATATATATATATATATATATATATATACAAAGGATACATGTATATCTGTAAAGATGTAGGCCATAAGTAAATTCACAAAGTGACAAACCCGAGAAAACAGTGTGACGAGAGATAATTGGCTAGTATGAAGGTGAGACAGATATTCGAGTACCTTTACAGCTCATAAACTGATATGACAAACAGCACGACCTTTTAAAAACAAGTTCAATGCACGCACATGAATATATCAAATAGAGGTAAAAAAACAATTTAAGTGCAACATTTTCAGTATGAAAGAAACACTTTTTAACTAAAGAAATTGCTAACAGGTGAAAATATATTTCCTTGTAAAACAACCACATTGTTTTCTTGTCATTGCCTGATAAAGCGATAATAAAATGGTTTTGCTCTTCAAAATTGCATTACAGTTAAACTTTAATTAGTAGGCATTATTCCTTTGTACTTGGGGAAGATGTGCGTGTAATCAAACTTCTGCTACATTACTGAACTCATTTTGCTGTTTTGCCCATACTTTATACCAGAAAATGATGTTCATAGTTTGTGAGCTGCCTTCAAAAAATTCAAAACATTTTTCACTCAAGTTAAATTGATTCAGTGGTTTCAAATTATTCATTACTGAGGTGCACACGGTCAGCTATGCACGAGTAGGAGGCATGCCGTACTTAAATAAAAAAAGAAGTCGTTTTCAGCCCAAATTCATACCATTGGTTCTATTTTAATAAAACACAAAAATGTGCCCTAGTTCGTTTATGTAGACCTTTTGTATATTCCTGATTTTTGCCGCTAATTTGGTCTGCTTCGGCCCTTATTACCAATTAAGGCTCAGGACGGTTACCTCATTAAAATCTTGATGCAGAGAGAGAGGGCTAACATCACACTTGGATCCGCATAAACCCTGTTGGAAGAAATGGTCAGAACATATGTCTTGTTGACGTAGCCATCCGTGCATTATCATGAATGTACCGTCTCCACATAGGCTGTCAAGCTTCGGTAGTGTCGCAAATTCGCTTGTTCTGGTTAACACAATTAAAAATAACATCCCCACGGATATCTACAACACGAAACGAGATTAATTTTCTATCTGGTCCATTAAAAACTAAACTGACATACACTCAAGCAAGAAAAATATAACCCTTATACATTACACTAATTTCCATGTCATTAGGCAAATGTGGGAAAAATTGTCAATGCGTAGAATAATAAACATACAAACAGTACAGCAAATATGTCGCGGTGTGGAACTAAACGGACAACAAATAAAAATAACAAATAGTAAAGCCATTCTCTATAAAATGTATGAAAAAAGTTTTTGATTTTTATTACTTTTGGAGTACTTTCTGAATTTCACTAGCAGTTACATAAAAGAAAACATTATTTGAAAATTTTTAGAATAAAACCATAGCATATTTGTATGTCTCTTACGTGTTTACTAGTATTCAGTATTTATATAAGAACATAATATATACATTATTACATCAAACTTAACATTAACTGGAAACAAGAGCTTATGCACTATTCATTATAGGTGTAGATGAAATAAAGAGTCCTTGCCATTGGTTCGCCTCATTGTGCACATTATATCGTCAAAATAATAATATTTTTGTAATATAGCTTCTTTTGTGTTTATCATGTATAAATGTGGGCCTTATTCCAACAATAAGGAATAAATTGGCATTTTTACTGTCATACTCTTGCTAAATGTGGAAGTGTTACAGCACCACGATTGCATCACTCAGTAATAGCTGGTTTCATGTCAGGGTTTCGTATGGGCTTCGAACGTGGTAAACGAGGGTCTACTAATTCTAACAACACACATTCCATATAAAATGTACGTAGTTTTCCTCCATCTCAGTCTTCCAGAATTCACTGTCACGTTCAACAAGTATTGTGTGAAGTCCTAGAGGGCTCCATATGCTAAAAATGCAGTACTCTTTTTGGGTTATTTGCAACTGTCCCTGAATTTGGCAATAATACTGCTGTTTCTTGTTAATTTTAAATTCACCGTCAGCAACTCTTACTGAAGGAACTTTCCCCCGATTTATAGCATCTGTTGGGTTCATGGACGATATGCTGAGGGGCATTTCACCTCAACGATTCCCAAACCATCAGTCAACAACCCATCAAGAGAGGCCCCAAGATATGGTATGTTAGCCCACATGGGACGACACTCATTCCTGTAAATATTTGTACGGTGGCTAAAGCATTTTCTTAGTTTATATTTACTTTACTCTACTGCTTTGCTTCTTATCGCAGACACATACAGCAGACTTTTCACGAGGCGCTCGCAGTTTGTTTTGGGAAAGTTTTCTGCAAATGGCTCCAAAATGAGATGCTATTACTCTTTTTCGCCTTTCTTCCAGCCACAAGTCACTGTTTTTCTGTAGTATTGTAGCTCTCTCCAAGATGACTCGTTCATTCGGTATTAGTTGAAGGCTTCGAATAAATTGTTTGCATTCTTCCTTGAAAATTTTTTCATCCAAATTAGGTTTCTATGCACTGAGCCCATAATTCTCATAGTTATTATTTGGGTTAGAACCGTAGGTGAAAATAGATTTGAGGCATTTCGGTTTTTCTTTCCGTAATTTTTTCTGGGTTTCAAGTTTCCGTTTCCATCAATACTCTGAAACCTTACAGTATATTCCAGGACCAGTATTGTACACAGTCTTTTGCAGTTTGTAACGCGCGAGATCGGTGTTGTGTTGCACAACAGCACCCAAGCATATGGCTTGGTAACTTCTGGTCATTGAGTAATTGATGCGTTTTCCACCTACTAATTTAGCGACTGCACTGTTATAATGTTCCGTTGGGTTGCCGTACAAATCATCGATCAAGCTACGTGCATGCAAACCAAGGAAACGAGCATATTGCATTATTTTCTGAAACAATCCATGTTTTTTTTAGATCAACTGTTATACCTCGCGCACCTTTTCGTTTTTCTGTGCCATCACAAAAGTATCCCCTTTCCTTACACTCAGAGTGGTTTCCAAACACATTATTTGGCCCATTTAAAATGTCTTTTCTGAGCTCATCCACTTTATTGGGGTTATCTTGGTTTTCTGAACTGTATTGCTTTCTTCACAGCTGTTCTGAGACGCCCCACGTTTTCTTCAACTTATTTTCTCAGCGCGTATGTGAAACAACTTTTCTACTAGTTCCAACAGTAGCCCTAAGTTTACTGCAGTAGTTTCTAAGAAGATGGTTGCGGCGTTTTATTTTTTCTACCGTAATATTCTTGCACGGCCGAGCATCCAAGATCGTTTTATACATGCTGCTGTTACCATCAGCTACAATTTTGGCGTATACTGCTCCAACATGCCAAGGCTTGCTTGAAAAACCCTCCACAACTATGGAAGCTTCCATGCTGCTTGAGCTCTGGTTATTCCCCCAGTGTTTGAAGCATGTATGTTCCTTTGGGACTTCATTATTTCTTCCTGCAGATATATACATTGTGCAGTATTTGTTTTCACAACAATAAATATCACTTTCCTGGTATAAAACCCCATGATTCCAGCCTGAAACAAAGTATATGATGTATTATTAATTACGAACAGAAAAAAAATACCCGTCAACTATGTCAATACAAAGAGAAATAAAAATTTTCTGGAATTATAAATAAATTAAATTTATCAAGAACTGAGAGTGTGTTGCACTGAAAACTGTCTGCAGTCAAGGATTTCTCTGTCTATAAATTATAATAATAGAAAGGAAAATAACATGACAATTTCCTATCTCAGTAGTTTAGTGAACATATTATATAACACAGAAGATAACAAAGAAGATAATAAGAGAGATATATTACTTGAATTGATTAAGTGATGTTTGAAGTATTTTTATGTTTCGGGGAACCACAGTACAATCTAAATGACACCCAACAAACGAAAGCTCATGGGTAGCTTTCTTGAGCTCTTCAAATTTATCCCCGACCCACAAAAAAAAAGCATAATATTGATGGAAGTCATTTTATCGTGATGATAACTTTCTATTCTACCAATTTTACTTAAAAATCTTACTGGAAAATTGTATATGTATATATTAGCAGCCAAAAGTGTAAGAAGAAAACAAATTTTGCACACGTTTTGCTTTACAATGACATCTGAACCCCAGATTTTGTTTTCAGATGTATATTTGAAATTTTCAACATCATGCTACAAGTTATAGGTGTTCAGGGAAAAACAATTGGCCCTCAGTTGTGCTTACCCACCTTTCACCAAGAATTTTTCTCGCAGATTGTTTACCATGAAACCATGTGGAGGCAGTTGCACTGCAAGTCCTTCAAAAGCCTCAGTTTTATAGGTTTATTCGGCCAGTAGAATAAGAGTGTGATAGGACAGACATCTGAGAGATAAATGAAAGGGTTTGTTAGGTCAGACTGTGGACCCTAGAAGCAGTTCTAATGAATGTACTGAGCTCGCTCTATTTCTAGTCATCGCTAAAATAACCAAAATTTTAACCCTTTTTAATGACCTGAAAAAATACTTTGTATGCTAAGGTAAAATAATTCAGCAGCGTTAACATTTTACATGAATTATAAGAAAATTTGAACCATGTTTCGTTTACATAATTTTAAAACACACAAGTTAATAACGAATTACGTTTGACGGTTGTTTACAAAACTGCACGCTTCTCGAAGCTTTTGTGTAAATATTCACAGCACTGTATTTTTTTTTTTATTTACCATATAAGCAAGTGAGTGAGTGAAGAGGTTTGGGCAGATCTTAACAGCGAGGTGAGTATGGAGCGGCGCCGGAATGAAAGGGCGGGGGAAACGGGAGATCCCCGAGAACACCCGCCGACCAACAGCATCGTCCAGCACAATTCACACTTGCGAAAATCCAGTGACCCGGCGGGGGATTGAACTCGGTTCGCCTTGGTGGGAGGCGAGCATGCTAACCGCTCAGCCACCGTGGTGCCATATATACAGGATCAGTATAAAAAAATACCCCAACTTTGAAGGTCTGTAATATAAAAACCAAACAACCTACGACCTTGATTGACCAATCAAATGAACCGTGGAACCGTGAAGTTTGTTTACCATACATTTATAAATGTTCAATGTAATCACCATGAGCGGCCCGAACAACATCTACGCGATAATCAAACTCGTTCTACGCTCTTGTCAGCATGTCCGGTGTTACGGTTTGGATGGCGTAACTATACGCAACATGCTCATTTTTCTTCGTGCTTTTAAAACTGGTTTTCATTGTTGTATTCATATTGTGCTTATATATCATTACGATTTAAAAATTACTTTTTAAGAGGAAGTGTTACTTCTTGTACAGAAATTATTCATTTTCGTGTCATAACTGAAGTGCCAGGGAAAATACTAACAATATCTCACTATAGAAGAATTATATTTTACGTTTCTGCGCATATGTTTGTACTTAATTGTTACTGGGTTTTATTTGGTTGTCATAAAAAAATGAGAACGAATTAATAATTAAAATTCTGTATTATATTAATTGTTGCAACATAACTATGCATTAATTGTTGCATATTCAAATAATTTTCCCAAAATTTTTGGCAGGGGAAGAATTAAAAAAAAAAAAATTAAGGCATGTGAATTAATCTTAAGGAAATTGTGATTAAATGAATGTGTCACGTTTTAAACACCTTTAACAATGCTCCTCACACATCTCATTCCCCTTACACGTCGAACGTGATGTCAACCCACCTGTCGTCTGTATCATATTGGCCGCAGAGCGTATTTGTTTTTAAAAGAGTTGTTTTAATATTGTAGGTAGCTAACAAGGGAATTCCAAATAGTGCATTTTTCTTGTTCTGCACATGCAATGAAAGAGGAGGTTCAAAGCTGTTAGACAAGACACAATCAGACATTGTCCTGTGAAGACTGTTTCGACTTACATGCATATAAAAAGAACTCCGTGGCTTCGACGATGACGATTCGCCATCGTCTTTAGCCGAGAAGATCTTATGATTTTTATGTGATTTTTTGGACGTCAAGGTCAAGGTCAAATTATTTTCCTAATAACATTCCATGGCGTAAATCAGAGGTCAAGGTCAAGGTCAATTTTTTTTAAATTTTCCAAAATTTGGAATTATTTTAGAAAATTTTCTAAAATTTTGAAATTTTTTTGAAAATGTTTGAGATTTTCTCCAAGTGTTCCCAAATCCCTGTCATGACTACCATACTGGTCCCTACTTCATGCTCTTGCATTCCATGCTAGGGAGTTTTCTCCGAGTCTTCCCAAATCCCTGCCACGACGCCCCAACTGGTCCCTACTTCATGCTCTTACATTCCATGCTAGGGGGTTTTCTACGAGTCATCCCAAATCCCCCACGACAATGCCTCGATCCGACACAACGGCCCCGGCGGTTCGGAGATCCCTACGACGATACCCCGACCCCTGCCAGGACGCCCGTCGAGGTTTACTCATCCCACGACGACGGCCCCAGCCCCAGGTGTTCGGTTTTCTCATATTCCTACCAGCATTCTTTCAACTGACGTCCTAGTGGTGACGAGTCCCATGCTCTACCATTCCACCTCGGTTTTCTCATGTTCCTTCCAACATCCTTTCACTGACGTCCTAGTGGTGACGAGTCTTATACTCTACCATTCCACCTCGGTTTTCTCATATTCCTTCCAGCATCCTTTCACCGGACGTCCTAGTGGTAATAAGTCTCATACAAAAAAAGTCATATATAATTATAATGTTAACAAGCCATACATAGCCAAGGGTTGCATTAAAAATATCCATGTGTTATTGCTTGTTTATTTTACTTTTTTTTTATATCTGTTTTGCGTCGGTATGTAGTAGTGCCAACCTTGTCGCTCTCCATACTTCACGACTCTGTCATAGTATTTTACTTTAGTCTAATGCTTTATATGTTGCTTGTTGCTTGATGGAATTTGTGTGTTTCTATAGCATAGCTCGGACGGAGGGTGTACGTGAGAAAGAACGTTTACTATTTTGCTGTACTAACCAAGTCTACAACGTCAGTTTTCAGACGCATAGTGCTGTCTAGCATCGATTGATGTGCTGTACAATACTCGTCACTTGTGCAATGCATGTTGGTTGGTAGGTGATAATAACTACTTTCCTTTTATTTTTATGTCTACTGGTATCAGCGTTTCGAGAGTATATTATTTTTTGGTCTAACGAAAGGTATAGTGTTCGTTGCGTGCGTAATATGCAACGCCCAGTAGGAGGTTATAACTATTACGTTTACATTTTTTTAAATATCTAATAAGCAATATATATACACTGATGAGCCAAAAAAACTGGTATAAGCATGCGTATGCAAATAACAAAAGTATGGAATCAATCAGAATAACGCGATGCTGTCGGCAGCGCCTATATAAGACAACAAGCGTCTGGCAAAGTTGATATATCGGTTACTGCTGCTACAATGGCAGGTTATCAAAATTTAAGTGAGTTTGAACGTGGTGTTATAGTCGGCGCACGAGAGATGGGACATAGCATCTCCGAGGTAGCGATAAAATTTGGATTTTCGCGTACGACCATTTCACGAGTGTACCGTGAATATCGGGAATCCGGTAAAACATCACATCTTCGACATCGCTGCGGCCGGAAAAAGATCGTGAAAGAACGGGACAAACGACGACTGACGAGAATCATTAAACGTGACAGACGTGCAACCCTTTCTGAAATTGGCGCAGATTTCAATGCCTCCTGCATACCTTCAGACATTAGTCGAGTCCATGCCACGTCGTCTTGCGGCACTTCTACGTGCTCGCGGGGGCTCTACACGATATTAGGTAGGTGTACCAGTTTTTTTGGCTCTTCAGTTTATATATATAGTGGTGACATATATTCTTGCTTGACCGTTGGTTTACATATACTATGTTTAGTAGCAAACAAAGGGCCACAACCTTTACAAATAGTAAAATGTAACTTTACATTTACTTTGGTGATAGATAGTATACAACAATTATCATATTGTAGATATTTTTAGGTTGGTTCGTGTTAACATCAGTTCTTTTTTCCTGTTGGTGGTCATTCCAGCTGTATACTAAAGTTCTCGTCGCAATAGTTACACTAATATCTCTATTACGAACTGCTGAACTATTAGTTATTTTAGTATAGGTTCGATACGTTATCATGCTTGCAGCGTGCTTGCGTCTATGTTGAACCTTTATTATTTATTACTACATAACTTAATTTTTTCACGAATGGGACGGTTTTATATATATGTCGTACAAGGTTACCCCAACCTGCTTGATAGACTGACGCTGTTTATTGCAATGTGTTAGCCCTCGCAGTCGAACCATACTACTGTACTCATCCTATGCAATCGGAACCATTGAACTGTGTCTCACATTGACGGTTGGATTGAAACCTCGTACATGTATGTGTGTATGTGTGTGCGCGCGCGCGTGTGTGTGATCTGTTTGAATATACTGCACGCATAGGTGAGTGTTCTGCATGTCTNAAAAAAAAGCATAATATTGATGGAAGTCATTTTATCGTGATGATAACTTTCTATTCTACCAATTTTACTTAAAAATCTTACTGGAAAATTGTATATGTATATATTAGCAGCCAAAAGTGTAAGAAGAAAACAAATTTTGCACACGTTTTGCTTTACAATGACATCTGAACCCCAGATTTTGTTTTCAGATGTATATTTGAAATTTTCAACATCATGCTACAAGTTATAGGTGTTCAGGGAAAAAANCCCCAGATTTTGTTTTCAGATGTATATTTGAAATTTTCAACATCATGCTACAAGTTATAGGTGTTCAGGGAAAAACAATTGGCCCTCAGTTGTGCTTACCCACCTTTCACCAAGAATTTTTCTCTCAGATTGTTTACCATGAAACCATGTGGAGGCAGTTGGACTGCAAGTCCTTCAAAAGCCTCAGTTTTATAGGTTTATTCAGCCAGTAGAATAAGAGTGTGATAGGACAGACATCTGGGAGATAAATGAAAGGGTTTCTTAGGTCAGACTGTGGACCCTAGAAGCAGTTCTAATGAGTGTACTGAGCTCGCTCTATTTCTAGTCATCACTAAAATAACCAAAATTTTAACCCTTTTTAATGACCAGAAAAAATATTTTGTATGCTAAGGTAAAATAATTCAGCAGCGTAAACATTTTACATGAATTATAAGAAAATTTGAACCATGTTTCGTTTACATAATTTTAAAACACACAAGTTAATAACGAATTACGTTTGACGGTTGTTTACAAAACTGCACGCTTCTCGAAGCTTTCGTGTAAATATTCACAGCATAGTATTTTTTTTTTTTTACCATATAAGCAAGTGAGTGAGTGAAGCGGTTTGGGCAGATCATAACAGCGAGGTGAGTATGGAGCGGCGCAGGAATGAAATGGCGGGGGAAACGGGAGATCCCCGAGAACACCCGCCGACCAACAGCATCGTCCAGCACAATTCACACTTGCGAAAATCCAGTGACCCGGCGGGGAATTTAACTCGGTTCGCCTTGGTGGGAGGCGAGCATGCTAACCGCTCAGCCACCGTGGTGCCATATATACAGGATCAGTATAAAAAAATACCCCAACTTTGAAGGTCTGTAATATAAAAACCAAACAACCTACGACCTTGATTGACCAATCAAATGAACCGTGGAACCGTGAAGTTTGTTTACCANTAATATAAAAACCAAACAACCTACGACCTTGATTGACCAATCAAATGAACCGTGGAACCGTGAAGTTTGTTTACCACACATTTATAAATGTTCGATGTAATCACCATGAGCGGCCCGAACAACATCTACGCGATAATCAAACTCGTTCTACGCTCTTGTCAGCATGTCCGGTGTTACGGTTTGGATGGCGTAACTATACGCAACATGCTCATTTTTCTTCGTGCTTTTAAAACTGGTTTTCATTGTTGTATTCATATTGTGCTTATATATCATTACGATTTAAAAATTACTTTTTAAGAGGCAGTGTTACTTCTTGTACAGAAATTATTCATTTTCGTGTCATAACTGAAGTGTCAGGGAAAATACTAACAATATCTCATTATAGAAGAATTATATTTTACGTTTCTGCGCATATGTTTGTACTTAATTGTTACTGGATTTTATTTGGTTGTCATTAAAAAATGAGAACGAATTAATAATTAAAATTCTGTATTATATTCATTGTTGCAACATAACTATGCATTAATTGTTGCATATTCAAATAATTTTCCCAAAAATTTTTAGCAGGGGAAGAAATAAAAAAAAAAAAAAAATTAAGGCATGTGAATTAATCTTAAGGAAATTGTGATTAAATGAATGTATCGCGTTTTAAACACCTTTCACAATGCTCCTCACACATCTCATTCCCCCTACACGTCGAACGTCATGTCAACCCACCTGTCGTCTGTATCATATTGGCCGCAGAGCGAATTTATTTTTAAAAGAGTTGTTTTAATATTGTAGGTAGCTAACAAGGAATTGCAAATAGTGCATTTTTCTTGTTCTGCACATGCAATGAAAGAGGAGGTTCAAAGCTGTTAGACAAGACACAATCAGATATTGTCCTGTGAAGACTGTTTCGACTTACATGCATATAAAAAGAACTCCGTGGCTTCGACGATGACGATTCGCCATCGTATTTAGCCGCGAAGATCTTATGATTTTTCTGTGATTTTTTGGACGTCAAGGTCAAGGTCAAATTATTTTCCTAAGAACATTCTAGCGGAAATCAGAGGTCAAGGTCAAGGTCAATTTTTTCAAAATTGTCCAAAATTTGGAATAATTTTAGAAAAATTTCTAAAATTTTGAAATTTTTTTGAAAATGTTTGAGATTTTCTTCAAGTGTTCCCAAATCCTTGTCATGACTACCATACTGGTTCCTACTTCATGCTCTTGCATTCCATGCTAGGGAGTTTTCTCTGAGTCTTCCCAAATCCCTGCCACGACGCCCCAACTGGTCCCTACTTCATACTCTTACATTCCATGCTAGGGGGTTTTCTACGAGTCATCCCAAATCCCCCACGACAATGCCTCGATCCGACACAACGGCCCCGGCGGTTCGGAGATCCCTACGACGATACCCCGACCCCAGATCCCTGCCACGACGCCCGTCGAGGTATACTCATCCCACGACGACGGCCCCAACCCCAGGTGTTCGGTTTTCTCATATTCCTACCAGCATTCTTTCAACTGACGTCCTAGTGGTGACGAGTCCCATGCTCTACCATTCCACCTCGGTTTTCTCATGTTCCTTCCAACATCCTTTCACTGACGTCCTAGTGGTGACGAGTCTTATACTCTACCATTCCACCTGGGTTTTCTCATATTCCTTCCAGCATCCTTTCACCTGACGTCCTAGTGGTAATAAGTCTCATACAAAAAAAGTAATATATAATTATAATGTTAACAAGCCATACATAGCCAAGGGTTGCATTAAAAATATCCATGGGTTATAGCTTGTTTATTTTACTTTTTTTTATATCTGTTTTGCGTCGGTATGTAGTAGTGCCAACTTGTCGCTCTCCATACTTCACGACTCTGTCATAGTATTTTACTTTAGTCTAATGCTACATATGTTGCTTGTTGCTTGATGGAATTTGTGTGTTTCTATAGCATAGCTCGGACGGAGGGTGTACGTGAGAAAGAACGTTTACTATTTTGCTGTACTAACCAAGTATACAACGTCAGTTTTCAGACGCATAGTGCTGTCTAGCATCGATTGATGTGCTTTACAATACTCGTCACTTGTGCAATGCATGTTGGTTGGTAGATGATAATAACTACTTTCCTTTTATTTTTATGTCTACTGGTATCAGCGTTTCGAGAGTATATTATTTTTTGGTTTAACGAAAGGTATAATGTTCGTTGCGTGCGTAATATGCAATGGCCAGTAGGAGTTTATAACTATTACGTTTACATTTTTTTAAATATCTAATCAGCCTTATATATACACTGATGAGCCAAAAAAAAAACTGGTATAAGCATGCGTATGCAAATAACAAAAGTATGGAATCAATCAGAATAACGCGATGCTGTCGGCAGCGCCTATATAAGACAACAAGCGTCTGGCAAAGTTGATATATCGGTTACTGCTGCTACAATGGCAGGTTATCAAGATTTAAGTGAGTTTGAATGCGGTGTTATAGTCGGCGCACGAGAGATGGAACCTAGCATCTCCGAGGTAGCGATAACATTTGGATGTTCGCGTACGACCATTTCACGAGTGTACCGTGAATATCGAGAATCCGGTAAAACATCAAATNGACTGACGAGAATCATTAAACGTGACAGACGTGCAACCCTTTCTGAAATTGGCGCAGATGTCAATGCCTCCTGCATACCTTCAGATATTAGTCGAGTCCATGCCACATCGTCTTGCGGCACTTCTACGTGCTCGCGGGGGCTCTAAACGATATTAGGTAGGTGTACCAGTTTTTTTTACTCTTCAGTGTATATATATATAGTAGTGACATATATTCTTGCTTGACCGTTGGTTTACATATACTATGTTTAGTAGCAAGCAAAGGGCCACAACCTTTACAAATCGTAAAATGTAACTTTACATTTACTTTGGTGATATATAGTATACAACAATTATCATATTGTAGATATTTTTAGGTTGGTTCGTGTTAACATAAGTTCTTTTTTCCTGTTGGTGGTCATTCCAGCTGTATACTAAAGTTCTCGTCGCAATAGTTACACTAATATCTCTATTACGAACTGCTGAACTATTAGTTATTTTAGTATAGGTTCGATACGTTATCATGCTTGCAGCGTGCTTGCGTCTATGTTGAACCTTTATTATTTATTACTACATAACTTAATTTTTTCACAAATGGGACGGTTTTATATATATTTCGTACAAGGTTACCCCAACCTGCTTGATAGACTGACGCTGTTTATTGCAATGTGTTAGCCCTCGCAGTCGAACCATACTACTGTACTCATCCTATGCAATCGGAACCATTGAACTGTGTCTCACATTGACGGTTGGATTGAAACCTCGTACATGTATGTGTGTGCGCGCGCGCGTGTGTGTGATCTGTTTGAATATACTGCACGCATAGGTGAGTGTTCTGCATGTCTGAATTAAGTCATGTGTGTCGACTTGAGTTCTCCTAGTGGCCGTCATAGGTAACACAAACAATGTTGACGCTACCCCTGACTGGTGGTAGGTGGAAAAGAAGATGGTTGAAGACTACTGTGAGCCTATAAAATGCTGGTTGTGCAATCTAGCGGCCGACTGGAGAAGCGAAGATGTCGAGAGTGTCTGTATGTATTGCTCAAGCATTTGTCCATAGGTAACTGAGTTCGAGACTTGGTATTATACAAACGACTATTAATTATCTTTCAGACTTTGACAAAATCTGTTTTTCGTTTTCTTTTCCTAGTATGGACGTGAACCTAATATTAGCCTGGGTTATGATAAATGAATAACACTGAAATAATTTATATACTTTTACCTTTTTTACAGGCGTGAGAGACGAGTAATACAATCTCATTAAATGGTATTATTCCAGTGTGGATGCAGTGTTTATGCGTGTGTGTGTGCACGCGTGCATGCGCGCATGTGTGTGTGTTTGTGTGTGTGTAGAGGAAATGTTTAATGAGACTGTATGTCTCATCTCTCACACTCTACATATCCAGAAGGTTGCGACCTTCAGCGTACATGTTACTTGTAGTTTGTGTATGACTCGTCCAGCGGCTGTGACTTTCAGTGTGCATCGTACTTGCACCTTGTTTATGAATCGCCTCTCACCCTACATACTTGACGACTGCAGTCTCCAGAGTACATAGTAATTGCTATCATTTAAACATTGTCTCTCTCTACATAACCGATAGCCAAGGGTTACATTAAAACACGTATGTGTTAAAATATGAAAGGTGCATGGAAGGAATATGAGAAAACTAAGGTGGAATGACAGAGCATGAGTCACGTCCCCGTCAGGACGTCAGGTGAAAGGAGACCGGAAAGAATATGGGAAAATCAAGGTGGAATGGTAGAGTATGAGATCCGCCCCTTCCAGGATGTTAGATGAAAGGTGCTCAGAAGGAATATGATAAAACTGGGGTGGAAAGGTTGTTGTACTGATATACCTTTGTGAGTTCCGCAGTGACACACCTACCAGTCGAGGCAATTGCTTACTCGTCAAATAAGATGGAGTCTGATAGTTCTTCTTCCTTTCTGGCTTTCCCTTCTTTCGCATTATCACCTTATTCTTCTTCTTCCATACAGCCATTACCTATTGCACATATGATACTGCGACCTGCACTACAGTGTGGTTTCTGCGACCGGATGTTTACCGATCGCACGAATGGTTTACATCATGAACGAACCTGTTCCCTCAGTCCATTCAAGGAGACACCACAACACATGTGTGATACATACGGGAAGATATTTTCCCGCACCGACAATCTTGCCGACCATCCCATAGTATGTACAGGAATGACCAAACAGGCAGCATCATCACACTGCACGTTCTGTAATGATGGCTTCAGTAATTCTAGAAGTGCTCATCGCCATGAACGTAGCTGTTGGACGAATCCCGATGCCGAGACATTGGCATGCGGGAACTGTGGCAGACAGTTTACCAGAACAGATAAACTGCATGCACACAGCACTAAATGCAATGGAACTACCACAGCCTCACCGCCGGCGAAAAGGGCTCGTAAATCTGCCCCCAGCCAGGCCCATCACATCTCGTACCGGCTCGCATTATTGCCGCCGAGGGCCGCTCTCACCATAGGACCATTGTCACCGGTGTCGGCGAGTGTAACACCTATGGGTTTGTGGAGGCACAGAGCGCATTTCAGGGCGTTATGAAGACGTACATCGCCGAGAATACCTCGAGTCAGGCCATCGATATTTGCGGCCACCTAGAGTGGATGAAGGAAAATATCATCAGCCAGCTGTACGAGGATATCTAGGACCAGGTGGCGGTTAAATTTAATATTTTCTTCGAGTGTGCATATGGAAAACCGGAGCCGCACGACGACGAGACGGACCACTGTGCCTTCAAGACGAAGAACGTGCCCCTCTTCAATGTAGGCGATATTGAAGAAGCCGTATCAGCCGCCATTGCCAAGCTGTGCCAGGAGGATGATGAATACATGGGGAAGGGAAGTAGCTGGAGTCTCACCTCTGTAAAAAGGCTTCAGCTGCATGTCAACAAGCTCAACCCGCTGAGAGTTTCCTCCTACATTGCCCTGCCTGTGTTAATTGAAGCAAAACATGAAATTGTTAACCTGCAAAATGCGGACCAGCAGCATTTTTTTTTTAATGGGTGATCCTGGCACGCTATGTAGAGGGCAGGAATCCTATGCGTGTCAACCAGCGTTACATCAACCTAGAGACATGCTTCGACTTTAGTAGACTAGAATTCCCCACCCCTCTATGGCAAATATTTACAATCGAGAGATCCAATCCTGGGGTGAGTGTCATTTTCTACGCACTCCACGAGAATACAAAGATAGTGCCAATACGAGTGGTGAAGAAAGAACTGGCCCAGAACTTCGACCTGTTACTACTGTCAACAACGGAGAACTGAAACTACCATTATTGCTACATTGGTCGAATTGTCTGGCCTGGTATGCTCCCAGGTGACGTCGCATCTTGAGCATGTTATTATTTCTAATGCTGCCTCAGGGCATATGATAATCAACAATGTGTGACAGGGCTGAAAGGTGCTGAGACTCTGNTTATTATTTCTAATGCTGCCTCAGGGCATATGATAATCAACAATGTGTGACAGGGCTGAAAGGTGCTGAGACTCTCGCTGAGCACAGAAGGTACTGTAATGAACACGCAGTAGTCAGTGCCGACATGCCACAGCTACAGAAGAATAGCAAGCCATATGTGCTCAAGTTCCAGAATTGCCATAATGATGATAATGTAACTATAGCCATGTACGTTGATTTTGAGGCAATGCTGGTGCCGGTCCGGACACGTCAGCNTTATTATTTCTAATGCTGCCTCAGGGCATATGATAATCAACAATGTGTGACAGGGCTGAAAGGTGCTGAGACTCTGGCTGAGCACAGAAGGTACTGTAATGAACACGCAGTAGTCAGTGCCGACATGCCACAGCTACAGAAGAATAGCAAGCCATATGTGCTCAAGTTCCAGAATTGTCATAATGATGATAATGTAACTATAGCCATGTACGTTGATTTTGAGGCAATGCTGGTGCCGGTCCGGACACGTCAGCNCATAATGATGATAATGTAACTATAGCCATGTACGTTGATTTTGAGGCAATGCTGGTGCCGGTCCGGACACGTCAGCCAAACCCGGGCACGTCCTACACCTAAAGGTGCCAGAAGCAGGAGCCCTACAGCTATGGTATATACGTCAAAGTTGATAACGATGTAATACCAGCCTTCAAGACGACCAGCCTACCCACATATGTAATACTGTATGTTACACTGGAGAAGAAGCATCGAGGCGGTTCACAGAAGAAGTCATGAGAGTTGGCAATCTGGTGAAAGAAATATATAGCCAGTGTGAGCCCATGCATATTGTTACGAACTAGCTTTTCAGCCAATTCGTACATTAAAGATGCTGGGGGCGTAACTCAATAATCACTCAATGACTTCGGTAGAGCACAACAAATATAAGATGAGTTTTATTAACATTAAGCTTTTACAATAACTATTTATGTTACCATTGACCGGGGGAGCTTTATATTGAATTTATTATTATTATCTTTATATTTAACTCACGACATTTTAATTAACCCTAACTGGAACATCATTACCTTGTTGAGGCTGATTTTATGAGACGGTTAACGCCGGTCGGACACACCTCATCTTCCTGGTCAGCTTCACTGGTCGGGTTGCCAAAAGGACTAAAGATGAAAGATGCACGACGACAGACAGCCGCTGGCCTATATCAAACGCGTTGNCTAAAGATGAAAGATGCACGACGACAGACAGCCGCTGGCCTATATCAAACGCGTTGTTCTGCGGCCCCGCTCAGTGACCGGTGGAGGGGATTTCTGCAACTGTCTTGTTTCGCAAGAATCGACGACCAAATGGTGGCGTTGCAATCCCGCTCGTTTGCAGGTTTAATGTTTGAAGGTGTGATCAGGCAAGCCGTTCAGCTAAGGCCTGACCACACCATAACAATATGCTTACTTCTGGCAAACAGGCTGGCTATACACTGGCCACCACCTGCTGCTACTCTTCTGGCCCCTTTACCAACTTAGTTGAAATATACGTAAACCTCTCGGTTTTGTACTTTTCTATTTTTATGTAATGCTCTTAGCCATCAGGCCATTACACACTACGACCGCCCAAACGGTGGGGAAGAGCGATCCTGCCCTCTCATCGCAGGTGTCCCAACTACGCACCTGAAGTAACCAGATCCAAAGCCCCAGCCTGATTGTCAAGTACAACCAAGAGACACCCTTCCATGTGGTATGAGACCCTCGGACTCAGTTACCAGGTGTGTGGTCTAGCCAGGGTTCTATCCTTACCCCTAGTGTCTTACCAGGACACGGCCAGAGCGGGTTGCCGCTCACCACCCGATCTTTTTTTGAGAGGAGGAATCCCTCCAGACCTCCTCCAGCTTACGGACCTTCACCAGCAAGAATCACAAGGTTCATGACCATTATCTTTTCACTGGTAACTTTATCGGGGCAGTGTGTAATAACTGCAACAAGCTTCGCCGCCACCCCCAGAGACTGCCAGCCCTTTCCATATCTTGATGTATGATACCAATTTTATTATCAAGCAGCTTGGATATGATACCCAGGATATATACATTATTCCACACACCAAAGATAATAGTTTGGGCGACAAATTTANTGTATGATACCAATTTTATTATCAAGCAGCTTGGATATGATACCCAGGATATATACATTATTCCACACACCAAAGAAAAGCTTATTACCTTCAATAATAGTTTGGGCGACAAATTAACAATGCAATTGATTGATACATTTAGATTTATGTCTGCCAGCCTCACAACACTCGCACAGAATCTACCAGCAGGCGAATTCAAGACATCAACCAGATTTTTCAACACCGAACAGCTCGAGCTGGTGACTTGCTAAGGAATTTTCCCCAATGATTATGTTGACTCATGGGGGAAGCTCGCCAAGTCACAGCTGCTAACCATCGATGCTTTCTTCAACTGATTCACTTGATGCGACATCAGTGCAGAAGAACATCAGCATGCACAAAGGGTCTGGACGGTGTTCGGATGTTGCCCTCTAAAAGAATACGCCAAGCTATATCTGAAGACGGACGTCTCGAATCTGTGCTACGTCTTCGAGAATTTCCGGGGGCTGTGTATGACTACAAACAGCCTAAATTGTGTGCATTATGTAAGTGCTCCCAGATTCTTATTCTACGCGATGTTGCACAAGACACAGGTGGAGTTAGAACTACTCATCGACTGCGATATCCACCTGTTTATCGAGGCTGGTATCGAGGGAGGGGTGGCCCAGTGCATCAAACACCACATGGTGGCAAACAATAAGAATATTTCTGCCACCTATGATGCCAGCAGGCCGTCTATCTACCTCCAGTATGTAGATGCAAATAATTAATATGGATGGGCAATGTCCCTACCGCTGCCATATGGCAGTTTGAATGGACCTGCATGGTAATGTCCATGCTGGACGATGGAAATGTTGGCTACATACTGGAAGTAGATGTAGATTACCATACCGCACACCACGAGGAACATAGAGATCTGCCGTTGCTGCCAGTGAATGAGTGTCCCCCGGGATCCAAACAGCCTAAACTCATGACCATCCTTGAGACGAAGACAAATTATATAATGCATTATGTTAACCTCAAGCAGGCATTGGGCCATGGGACGAGGCTGAAGGTAATACACAGTGTCCTTCGATTCGACCAGAAGGCGTGGCTAAAGCCGTATATCTAACTGAATACGTTGAAATGTCAGGCAGCCATGAACACCTTCGAGAAGGACTTCTTCCACTCATCCCTGCTACTCACCCGCCAATGCTAAGGTGATTGGTAAATTCAAGGATGAGTATGGAGGTAATGACATTATTGAGTTTGTCGAGCTGAGAGCGAAGTTGTATGCTTATTGCTGTAATGGTAAGGTTTTAAAGCGCGCGAAAGGCATGCAGAAGAAGGTTGTATGGAACACCATCACCATAGAAGACTGCAAACGCATTTTAATGAACCAGCAATTAATGTGTGTACAGGTCAGTAGCATATTAGGTTGCACCATCACGATATATGTAGCAAATGTTTCAACAATCTCGCTCTTTCGTGGATGGATGACAAGCACAAGATCCTAGATGACTATTGATACCATTGCCTATCGTTACCATGCCTAAATAAAAATATATCTCTGGGGCAGGTGCGTATCATCATATATGTGTCTGTCCCCAGGACAGTGAATGGGGTCAGGATGCATAGTAGGAGGCAGTTCCTCACCCCGGGTTTGTCGAAGTAGAAGTGCATCCATTCCCCTCTCCCACAATGAGTGAAATGTATGTGTGTTTTCCAGCAGTATACTAGGGCATATGCAAGAGCCATATATATCTTGTCATGTATACTGTTGTTCTGCACATTCTGTTGCAGCATGATGTAACACATGCATGAGTCATATTCTTCTTGCCAGGTATGCTGACTGTTAGCATGCCATACAAGAGGTATTTCATATCTTGTCAGACATGTTATCAGTATGTTCTGCTGTGTGTACTTTTTCTTTTCCAGCGGTGTACTGTAGAGCATGCAAGTCATATTAATATTGTCAGGTAGGCTGTCATTTGCAGTAGCAAATGCAAGAGCCTTATTCTTCTTGCCAGATATGCTGGCTGGTAGCACGTTGTAGCTCGTGCAAGAGGTATTTTATATCTTGTCAGGTGTGTTGCCAGTATGTTCTGTACTTGTTTTTCCAGAAAAATGTTGTAGCACATGCAAAAGCCATATTCATCTTGTCAGGTATGCCGCTGTTGATGGTTTTTTCCATTTTTCCAGCATACTGTAGCATGAGCAAGAGTCATGTACATCTTGTAAGGTATGTTGGCTCGTTGCGTGCTGTAGCTCATGCAAAAGATATCCTTATCTTGTCAGACATGTAACTAGCATGTATTGTTTTTTCCATAGCACTGTGTTGATTAATGGTGACACGCTGTTGTAGCCCATGCAATTGATATTCTTGTCTTGTCAGGCATGTTATTGATGTGTATATCATTTCACATTCTACAATCATTCTTGTACAAACACAAGGGAGGGTTGCAAATGTGAAATGGTATACCTAGCACTGTAGTAACTAGTAGTTGTATCGTACTGGCTTTTATTCACTAGTTACTGTGTTATCCCCCTCTCTGTCTCTCTTCTTCTTCTCTCTCTTCTGTACTCTTCCCTTTTTCTGTAACCTGTCTGTGTGTTCCTTTGTCAGCATTGTTTTTTTTTTTTAGGTGGGTCAATCTTCAGTTGCGGCGTTGTAAACCGCCTGTACAGTATACTTGCAAAGTCACTGATGTTTCCAAGGAAACACTGGTGACGTCGCAAGCACAGTGTACTGCCCTGGTCCGAAGCCTTGGAGTCATCCACATGGTGATGCCATTAGGTGGGAAAGTGTGAGGGCAACGCTGCGAGGTGTAGGCAAGTGGTGTGTGTGTGAAGTAGGGACCACAATCAGGGCATCGTTGCACATGCTGATAGGGGGTGAGACCCTTTCGAGAGCCTCGCATAGCCAATCAGAGATGAGATCCTTTATATATATATTCGGGGTGCCTTGGCAGGGACTTGCAGGGGCGAGGAGATGTGGGTGTCGCTAGTCGGGGCGTCCTGACAGGGACTGGCAGGGAAAAATGACAGCCATCAGTATTGGCAAACAAAATGGCCACCGACCCATCGGGGTGTCGTGGCAGGGACTTGCAGGAGCGAGGGGATGTGCGTGGGGCATCCTGGCAAGGACTGGCAGGGGAAATAATTACCACCATCGGTACTGGCTGACAACATGGCCGCCGACGAGTCGGGTTGTCGTGGCAGGGACCGGTATGGTTTGAGACCCTTTCCAGAGCCTCGCATAGCCAATCAGATATAAGATCCTTTCGACCATAGTCGGGGCATCGTGGCAGTAACTGGCAGAAAAAATTACTCCCTCGGTACTGGCCGACAAAATGGCCACCGACCAGTTGGGGTGTCGTAGCAGTGACTTGCAGGAGAAAGGAATGAGAAAATAAAATCGGAATGTAAGAGCAAGAACAAGGTATTCCAATCTGGGAAGATGTTGAGAAAAAACCCCTCGCGTGGAATGCAAGAGCATGAAGTAGGGAATGATATCTAGTAGTACGCAATTAGATAATAGCATAATTTAGAAGCACTCGGAGAAAACCACTCGCTTGGAACAAGCCATTCGGATTTGAGAAGACTCGGAGAAACCCCCCTCACTTGTAATGCAAGAGCTACTGGACAGGAATGACTGAACAGGATGAGTGGTACTAACTGACAAATTGGCACCCTCGGTACTGGCTGACAAAATGGCCGCCATAGGTTCTTTATGCTAAAATTGACGCCGTCAATACTGGCTGACAAAATGGCTGCCGTCGCGAAGGAATTCGGGAATATTTGACTCATGACATCATCCAAAGATGGCCTCCACTCGTCCTCTCGTCCCACATCCGACACCGCTGTTTTAAATCCTCTATTTATAACTACTTAGGCGCTACCAAAACACATGTTTTCTCACTGTTTTTATTCGTATTTATAATAAATGAAATATTATAATTTATAATTAAAATATAAGTGAAACTTCAATTTAACGAAAAATAAGATACTTTTTTATGTTAACAGATGTGTTTTTAAAAGGCTGTGATAAATGGCTTTTATTTAGGAAATAACTAAACACGTCATATATGGAATGATTTTTCAAAGGTTGGATTCAAAAATTGTGAAGAAACCGCGAATAAGCTATAGGCCTAGAGCCACAGGCGTATCTGTCGATTTGGAAAGAAATCAGGCGTGGTCGAATATATAGACATGCCTTTTCTGGAACGATGGTAGACAGTATTAAAATATAACGGACACACATAAATTAGGGTCACTTGATGGTAGCTGGAACGAGATAGAGTTAATTCATTGACAAAGTGAAGAAATCCAGTTGAGCGAGCTGAGCAGATTACAGGCACACAACACTGTTGTACGGCAAGACGAAAAGCTGACAGACAGGCTGTCAGTTGGCGTCAGCCTTACAACAAGCAGGCGGGTCTCGCTGTAGATTACAGTACCTCACGCCCTCGCCACTCTGGAGTATTTTTTTGTATCTTGTCTTTCCTCCCTTCTGTCTGTTCGTCGTCCTCTTTCCCTGTTGTTTTTCCTGCGCCTGTGCCATCACGCATCACGGCTATTATTGGCCCGGCTGTGTTCCGGACCAGCCCCAGTCTACTGCGCCGGCCCACGGCGGAACCCTTTCACGTCACCACATGCTGACTACACAGTTGCGCTAGCTATCACACAGTCGGGCTTTTTTCATTACGGCCCTTTTTTTTTTTTTCATGCGCCAAAATACACTCATCCGGATGCAAGCCAGACATAACGTTTCAACACTGCTCAGCAATCGCGTTTCCAAACTCCTTTCGGAGCACTGTTGCAAAAATAGCTGTTAGAAAATACCTAGCTACACGAATTGCCCATTGTAGTCAATTCGCGGTTTCTTCGCACTTTTTTAATCAAACCTTTGAAAAATCATTCCATATATGACGTGTTTGATGGTTTCCTAAAGATCTCATGTACCACAAACATTTTATACTTATGTTAACATTAAATTACTTTATTTATTGTTAAATTGTCCTTTTACGTATATTTTATTCATAAAATATGTAATTATATTTTTTGCTAATATGAATAAAAACAGAGAGAAAATAGGTGTGTTGGCAATTGCCTTGTAAGAAATAGTTCTTACGCGAAATGTTATTACACTGAATGCGCACGAATTGGGTTCATTGTCCCTTTTGTGTAATTTTATAGACTGGTTTAAGCATTGTTTGCACAAGGCGGAGGAATATCCTGGAAGTAGAACATAAGTAGAGTTTCAGAAAAGTTGGAAGTAACCGTGAATGAAATATACCTCAAAAATTACTCTTGCAGCTTTTGTTATTTAATGATATAAAAATATTCAATAGAGTAAATCACATGATATTTGCTTAATTTTTAAAATATTTTAAATAAATAGTGACATTAATTCTCTATGGAAATCGCATATTATTTGTAAACATACGGAAGGTATATTTTTTAGTACATATTTAAAAAAATGCGCAGCTTAATGTAAACAAGTCTAGTTCGAATTTCGTATGTTTCAAATTACAGTGAATAAGTTTATTAATTCATTTTCTCAGTATAAGGTGTCTGAGTTTGCGTTTAACGCCGTGTGATTGTGCATACGAAGGCTAAGAAAGTCCAAGGCTGCAGACGATAGGAACCCGTGATTTTAACTATATGCCCGGGACCGCGCAAGCTAACCGCATTGCCGCCGAGACGTAAGATTCTGGTCTGGAAAGAAGACAATGTCGAACAGTAAACCATTTATAATAGGCTCTTCTTTTCAAATTTCTTCAGTAGAGGTGAAAAACGCTATGACCAGAGAAACGATTCTTCACCGGAAGAGAAATGCTTTCTTTTGTTTTTATTTTTTTTTATTGCCTTTTCGTGGTTTCAGCTCTCGTTTACTACGTGAGCACACGTGTAACAGAGTACACCAATCTTGGCTACTCTCATTGTTCATGAGCACTTTAAATAGTGAACAGTAAACCAAGGGCGGTCCATTCGTTTGTAGAAAAATGTGGGGAGGGGGCTGAGACGTTTTTGTATGTGGGTATATAATATGTACAAACATGCGTACATATATGCACTTATAAGAACAGTATATGTATATATATATAGGTGCATGGGTATATGTATACGTTAATGAATACATATGCGTAGGCCTATACGACGTAATTAATTGANACACGTGTAACAGAGTACACCAATCTTGGCTACTCTCATTGTTCATGAGCACTTTAAATAGTGAACAGTAAACCAGGGGCGGTCCATTCGTTTGTAGAAAAATTAGGGGAGGGGGCTGAGACGTTTTTGTATGTGGGTATATAATATGTACAAACATGCGTACATATATGCACTTATAAGAACAGTATATGTATATATATAGGTGCATGGGTATATGTATACGTTAATGAATACATATGCGTAGGCCTATACGACGTAATTAATTGANTATATATATAGGTGCATGGGTATATGTATACGTTAATGAATACATATGCGTAGGCCTATACGACGTAATTAATTGAAATGGTAGCCATTGTTCTTTTACATATTTATGCACTATTTTGGAAAAACGGGTTCAACTTTTCTTCAAAGTAGAAGAACCTTTGCTAGATACGCTTGTGTTGCTACAGCTAGACATGTCATCAGCAATGTGAATGCAATTACTGAACAACGTATAATGCAATACAAATTAGCTTTAATTATGTTACATTTATCAACTGCTAATCTCCACGAAGGAGACCATAACAGAGCTAGTGCAAGAGGTTCTGTTTTCGAAGTACAACTACACTCTTAGAAATTTCTGTAGATTTACGGAAACTTTTACGGAGACGTAGAGATAATTTACGGGAAGGCACTCCGTAATGACGAATAACGGAAATTAGCTCCGTAAATATAAAATACGGAAGCTCTTCGTATTCTTATGGCCTCGACTTTGAGACACGAACAATGCAGATGATACCTGAAGCGGATAAAATCCCATTTTCACAATACTATTTCGTGTAAAATAGTAGCAGTGAGTGGCGAACCACTCATGAAGTGACAATTCTTTGATTCTTTTTCAAATTCCTCCATAGGACAAAACCTTCTTTATACACAGTCAACTACGCACACAATGAAAATAAAACTATTTATTCGTTACCTCGTTTCATAAACCGCAAGTAAAATAAAATAAATAGTTCTCTAACACGACTTGAAACTAAGATGCGCGTTCGTCACTTTAGTGTAAAATCCATATTTACGAAATACAGTACTTCGTCTAAAGGTGTGGTAGTTGAGTGCCCATTGAGCCACATACATCCAAATAATATCTAATGGATGTCCCCACGGACGTTCTGGATATATATCCAGGGACATCCAGGAATATTAAAGTTACATCCAAAAGACTGCCAATAGATATCCAAATCTCCACCCAATATCCACACAAGGATATAGATATTGAGGATATTCTATAGACATCTATAGATTCAGACACCTACCATAAGTAATAGCCATTGGAGGTTTTGTAACATCTAATGGATATCCAGGAAGTGTTACGAACTGATATCTACTACCAGATGTCCAACGGATATCCTGAAGAGATTCACTTAAGAACTTAGAGGAGTTTTAATGTATTGTGAATGTAATTTGGATATCCAGTGGATGTCCTGTGCTATGTTGGTGGTTCCAGTTATTGAGTGTTAACTTGTCGATTAGTGTTACAATCCCACTACAGGACAAAATATTTAAACTTTATTTAATTTTTGTGTTATACACAATAAAATAAATTACAAAAAAAAACTCTTCTTCTTATCCCTGCAGTGGCGGATTTACACATTTGCCGCCAGTAGGCTATTCAAATTTGNTACAAAAAAAAACTCTTCTTCTTATCCCTGCAGTGGCGGATTTACACATTTGCCGCCAGTAGGCTATTCAAATTTTGCCGGCCCTACCGACCTCTACAATTGGATACCCTAGTTTACAATCATATTAATTACAATTTTTTTGTCAATGAAATTGTAACTTTATGATTTGTGCACTATCGTGCTAATTACACCACCTTTTTCCCGTAGTTATTATGATTGTGAACTAGGGGATAGATGCGTCAGTTTCTAGATTATTTTTTACAACCCAACGATTTAGTTAAGATTGCACAAGAAATAGTTTTTGGGTATATTTCTGAGCTAATAAAAGCTCAATCATGTACTACTAATAAGGTGGGGTAAGGTTTGCCTCAATACTACTTGCATAATAATGTACATTCGGTAAACGTAATTAAATAATTTTTATTGCGCTTACTTACAGTTTAAAAACAATATATTAAATNTAATTACAATTTTTTGTCAATGAAATTGTAACTTTATGATTTGTGCACTATCGTCCTAATTACACCACCTTTTTCTCGTAGTTATTATGATTGTGAACTAGGGGATAGATGCGTCAGTGTCTAGATTATTTTTACAACCCAACGATTTAGTTAAGATTGCACAAGAAATAGTTTTTGGGTATATTTCTGAGCTAATAAAAGCTCACTCATGTACTACTAATAAGGTGGGGTAAGGTTTGCCTCAATACTACTTGCACAATAATGTACATTCGGTAAACGTAATTAAATAATTTTTATTGCGCTTACTTACAGTTTAAAAACAATATATTAAATTATCTGGTAACAATCTGGCCGATGATGTCGATGAAATTCAATTAATTAAGTTATGAAAGTTTTACAATACCTTTTCGCGCGATTTTCTATTGGCAAAATCATTAATTATATCGTCGTATGAAATCTTGTTCATTAGTTCTGACTCTATGCACAAACGTGCTAAGGCGTTTAGCTTTTCTTGGCTTAAGGTAGATCTTAGATAATTTTTTACCCGTTTTAAGCAAGAAAAGCTTTTCTCACCCGAACAATTTGTCTCTGATGTACATAGAGCCATGCAAACTGCTATATCCAAGTTTGGATAAACGTTTTGCAAATTCTGTTTTCGCAGGAACGAAGATAGACTTTTCAATGATCTGGAATCTGGTTTTACCAAAATTCTTTCATAAGAAAGGTGGCATTGAAAATGTATGCTTTCTTGAACTAAGTCAGTCTTTAAATCATTAGGATATATTTCTTCCAAGAAAAGGGCTTTTCCGTAAGGGTTGATGATGACAATTCACTCATTTTGGTCAGAAATGAAAACTTTTCATTGAACCTGTTGTAGGCCTCCGGCCGTTTTTCTAATTCGGATACGAGTCTATCAATAAGGACGAGAGATGCGTTAACCCTAAAAGTATCACTCGCAGTCATTCTCATTTCTTCATCGGGTGTTTCATTATAATTTTTTTCCTTTTCGGTTGTCTTTTTCCAATGTATTTTGTATACTGCTTCGACACGGTTAATTCCATCGCCTTTTGTTCGAAATACTTAAAATTTTCTCGTTCAGGTACGAAAAACTTGCAAAGAGATTCGTAAAGATCGGCAACAGTGATCAAATCTACGGAAGAAGCCTGAATTTGAACATTCACTTTGTTTATTCTTTCCAAAAAAAACATTCCACACAATAACCATTACCGCCGTTTCCAGTTTTTCTAAATTCAAAAGTATTCCCGCCGCTTCGTTTCGCGTTACAGGCTTTTTGGTACAATCATCCTTGATTGATTCCAAAGCTTTAATGACTTCGTGCCAACAATCTCTCTAACTTCTACATGCGTCCTCTCTAGCTGACCAACGTGTCAGATTTACTCTCTTTTAGCGTTTTCCCTTTCCCGATTTCAGTCATTAATTTTTGCCAGCGCTGTGTTGAACTTACAAAAACAAAAACGTAGATTTCTTGAAGCAACATGAAGAAGCGACAAGCTTCTGTGCAATATCCAGCAGCCGCAGTTGCCACTAAATTTAAAGAGTGGGCAGAGCAAGGAACGAAAAAAGCAAAAGATGCTTAGCTTTGAATTTGNCAGCAGCCGCAGTTGCCACTAAATTTAAAGAGTGGGCAGAGCAAGGAACGAAAAAAGCAAAAGATGCTTAGCTTTGAATTTGAGCTTGTAAGCCATTGTACACACCAGACATGTTCGCGGCATTATCATATGATTGTCCACCNAACTTTTCATTGAACCTGTTGTAGGCCTCCTGCCGTTTTTCTAATTCGGATACGAGTCTATCAATAAGGACGAGAGATGCGTTAACCCTGAAAGTATCACTCGCAGTCATTCTCATTTCTTCATCGGGTGTTTCATCATAATTTTTTTCCTTTTCGGTTGTCTTTTTCCAATGTATTTTGTATACTGCTTCGACACGGTTAATTCCATCGCCTTTTGTTCGAAATACTTAACATTTTCTCGTTCAGGTACGAAAAACTTGCAAAGAAATTCGTAAAGATCGGCAACAGTGATCAAATCTACGGAAGAAGCCTGAATTTGAACATTCACTTTGTTTATTCTTTCCAAAAAAAACATTCCACACAATAACCATTACCGCCGTTTCCAGTTTTTCTAAATTCAAAAGTATTCCCGCCGCTTCATTTCGCGTTACAGGCTTTTTGGTACAATCATCCTTGATTGATTCCAAAGTTTTAAGGACTTCGTGCCAACAATCTCTCAAACTTCTACATGCGTCCTCTCTAGCTGACCAACGTGTCAGATTTACTCTCTTTAGCGTTTTCCCTTTCCCGATTTCAGTCATTAATTTTTGCCAGCGCTGTGTCGAACTTACAAAAAAAACGTAGATTTCTTGAAGCAACATGAAGAAGCGACAAGCTTCTGTGCAAGATTCAGCAGCCGCAGTTGCCACTAAATTTAAAGAGTGGGCAGAGCAAGGAACGAAAAAAGCAAAAGGTGCTTGGCTTTGAATTTGAGCCTGTAAGCCATTGTACACACCAGACATGTTCGCGGCATTATCATATGATTGTCCACGACAGTCTTCAATATTTATGCCCAGTGTTTTGAGTTCCGAAATAATGGCAGAAAACATTTCTTCAGCTTTATGTCCCACTGAGGGCAAAAACTTGAGAAATCTTTCACACGGTTCGCCTGTTTCCAAAACGTATCTAATGACGAGGGTAAGTTGGTCCACATGTGTTATATCTGGTGTTGGATCGATGAATTAAGGAAAAATATTACGCTCTTCTTATCTCGTCTCCAATGTGTTTTAAGACTTTATGACCCATCAAGAGAATAAACTCATACCAAACGGACTTTGATAAGTAACTGGTACTTCCAGATCATTGATTCCCAAATCGTTCAATATGAATGGCTAAAAAAGGATCGAATTCTGCTAACAGTTCCAAAATCATACAATAATTTCCGTTATGCGGATCACCGAACTTTTCATTTTTTCCTCTGAAAGCGAGGCCTCTTGAACACAGTCGCTTCACTACGGCAACAACCCTCTTCAGAACGTTTCTCCAATAAGTAATTTCTTCATCAATCTGGACATGCAGTAAATTATCGAGTCGGCCATCAATCTGCCTTCTAACTTTCAAACTAAGGATGCTAGATTTATGACGCGCAGAGTTTTCATGCTGAGCTACTCGGTGTTCTGCATTTTTCCAGTCATTAAATCCTTTGTTCTCAAACTGAGTCTTATTCTCCAATGGACCGAATGCCAAACAGGGCCCGCAATATACAGATCTTTTACTTTCAGAATAAACCAGCCAATTTCGGTCATTCACTTCATTATTTTTCTTTGGAAGATACGCACTGGCAAGAAACGACGTTGATCAGCATATATTTTTTCACTTTTAGAGAAGTCACAAGACTTGTTTTGATCGAAGCCGTACCTTGCGATAATATTCCTTAAGGTATCGTTGATTTCCCATAAAGCTGTACCTTTATTTAGATTTACTGTTGTTTGCACTTGGTCATTACTTAACGTCTGATTCTGATACGCATCTTCAATTGTTATACTTATTGATGATTCCTCTACCACCTCTACGTCAAAAACATAAATATCCGTTTTTTCAAAAGTAGATGGTTCAACAGATGACTGTTGTTGTTGAGCCGCAGAGTACAAATCCGTTTCATCTTTTCCAGATTGTATTGTGCCAGTGCATGTTGTTGAAGTTCCTGGTCTTTCAACACTACTTCCACTTGCACTTAAAAAAAAACTGTCAATTTTTATCGTTTTACGGATAATGTGTTTCTGTTCTCCTTTTTTCATTTTTGCCATCTTTTTATACTCATTTTCACTAAGTCACTTTCTCCCATCACTCATTCTAACAATTTTTTGGATTCCAAGAACTGAAATAAAAAATATTACATTGAGAGTTTTATTTCTCGTATATCCTTTGTTCAGACTTCAGACATCGAATAATTACCTAACATAAGTACAAGAAATTTATTCAAGCATGATAAAACAAAAAAATTAAAATTTCTTTGCATATCTTCCGAAACAGCTATTTATCAAGTTAAATTACGTCTTACTAATTCGTTACGGATGATTTATTGTAATATATTATGATTACTTACCTACTATAAGTTTCTACGCACCGGTGATACTATGCTATGAAATTATTCATACAATCCACAAAACACTTTGAAAAATTACAGCACACAACCAGAAAAAGTAAATACGGGACGGGACTTGCCCGTTTGTATCGCCGGCCGCCGCTCTATATCTATCTCTCTGGAACTCAATGCCACCACGTGGCGTGTGCCTACAACAACACGACCCCGCTTCGGCTCCCGCGGCGGCCGCCCTGCGCTCGTGCAGTCACTTCGGCCAGACACACTTAGCGAACCGTCATGTCACTCGTTCCCACGCCGCAACCAAACGCGACTACGCAAATTGTAGAAAAATGTATCTAAGTGGTGAAACATATTACATGTTGAATTGTTTGTGTGGACCTAATAACATTTAGGTATATAAATATGAATCTTTTTAATTTCTGTAAGACATAAAAAAAGATTTGGCCCCAAATTTGCCGCCCCTAAAATCTGCCGCCCTAGGCTCCAGCCTACTCAGCCTGCTGGTAAATCCTCCACTGTATCCCTGTTTGTAATGCTGAAATAAAATAACAAACTCGCAAGCACTCTAACATGACTGATATGTGTAGTTAATAATTTTGCATGTCTTCCTTATTTACAATATTTCTTGTTATAAAACCGTGGTAGGTGATTGGATAAGGTGTTATAATGAAATTTTTTTTTTAGTTCAAATCCCGCTACTGGACAAAAATGTTTAAACTTTTTACAGTCATTTTTATACAACGTGAAACACACACATAAAGAAAGTAAAACGTATATTTTGTTACCCCTTTTTATAATGTTTATGGGCAGCACGTTTCATGAATTCACTGAGATTTATGTGAAATATACTGAGAGAACGTTATTGGAAATAACGAAGAGTTTGTAATTTCAGGAAGATGCCTGGAAAATTTGTAACCGATACTTTCCGCAATTTACGGACACTTTTTCTAACAGTGTAGGTTTTGGATATAAGTGATATATACAGTAAGAAAAATATTTGGGAATGTAATGTTTAAACCACTCCCCTATCAGCTGATCGAAATACGTCGGGGGCGTTAATGCAAAAAAAAAATGTATTTTCTGCTAAATTTCATGATATATCTTTAAGAAACAACAATCTGGAGGAAGGGGCATGGAGGGAAGGGGGATTAGTCAGGCCAGGTGCCCCAAACCTAATCCACCCCTGAAGAGAGGATCGTTCAGAAATGTTTTCTGCGAGTGGGATACGCGCAGTCGTGCCCCCAGTACGGCGACGTGGGTTCTAGCCTCGGCGCATCTCAACATGACTCTCGCATGTGGGAAACTTGGTCTGCGTTGCCGATGGCAGTTGGGTTTTCTCAGGGGTTTGGTGGGCCCCCCAAACGTCCGTACGTCCGTCGCTGCTTCAACATAACTCTTTCAGGCACAATTAAATGTATTGTTTTAGGCGCTGCAACAAACATATGTTTTGTTTGGAACTGTACAAATACTGTACAACGGACTGTCATGTCAGAACCAATAAAAACGTGTTTGAGTTTGATGTGATTGACAGCAGATGTTTATGAGCACGAGGAATATATGTAATGTAGTCTCAACGAGTGATGTTTCAGATATGTGTGTGGGACTTTCCTTTTTAGAGGCTATGTTTTCCGGCTGCATACACTATAGTTTATTAAATCAACTTATTGTACAACTTCCTATATGTACACTACCATTCATGGAAGGCTTCAGGTCTTTTTCCACATCACAGGAATGATGTAACATCGGGTCCGCCAAGAGTTGGAGAAAAATGGAAGGAGGTAAAGTCACTGGGATCCGAGCAACACAAGGGACCCGCTTCGTCCTCAATACTTTTTATTCTCATTTTTAACAAAAAATATAAATTTTTTAATAAAACGGCAGGGAAGTGCGGTATAATACCAAATTTTAATTAAGTGCACAAATCACCACAGTTTAAACTTGAGCGAACCAGCCATAAGCGAGATTAAAGGTTACACCATAAAGGCTTTTGGAATGTTTGTAAATTGATTTTCAAATGTTTGGGGGTAGTGGTGAAATCGCGCATTAAGGGTGGGAGAAGGGGGCGAAAAATTATTTGCTCTCGAAGGCAGTTTTGCCAAATTGCGTATAATTATACGAAATGCGTGTAATTTAGCGTGTAAATGTAAATATACTTGGATTTGCGGCTAATTTTAATTTATGATAATTTATCGAATCCTTTTACAGCGTACTACGCATAGATAAAATTTAAAGTGTGTATGGGGACTGTCGATTCGGGGACTTACCCAAATATATACGATCGTCATATCCAAACATTCATAGCTAACAGCAGGCAAAAAATAAATTGGCAGTGATTTGGCAATTTAAATTTGGATATTTTTTACCTATCAAGTTGACAAAATGCAAAACGGATATCACAAAAATACGGCATCAATTTTGTTCACAAAATCGGGTCACGTAATCATTTTGTTAACAGAAAGTGCTAATTGGGAAACGGCCATAGTATAATTAACAGTGTGACGATTAAAAAGAAATTGTGTTCGCCGAACATGTATAAATGGCGTGTATTGGCGGGGTTTTTGAACTTTGGGGTCGTGTATTCTTGGTATGTGGCATGCCCGGGTACATGATTTGAAAATGGTAAGGTTGTTGGCAGGAACAAAGCACCTATATCAAATTTACCCTTGGTTTCACTTTTCGCATGTGGGAATCGTGCCGAACGACGTCACTGGTCGGCAGGTTTTCCCGGGAATCTCCCGTTTCCCCGCCCCTCTTTCATTCCGGTACTGCTCCATACTCACCTCAATCACCCTCGTCGGATCTCAAGACCTCGCTATTAAAAGCCACTCAAACTTCTTCACTCGCCCTCGGTTTCACTATGAACATAATTTTCTGGTACAGCCCAATTATAAAAATTTCCAAGGGACAACCAAATATCATCACTTTTTAGAGGGTAATTAAAACTGAGATCGGCATAGTTATTTTTTATTTTCATTTTTAAAATACTGTTTAGTTTTGTTTTATTTCTTGCAACTTTTCGAACGCAACAGCACACAGTAATACTAGTGTGTTAACGATGTTGCTGGTGTTGAAAATGAGATCCACTGAATCGATTTCGTTCAAATTAACTTTATTGTCATTCATGTATTATACACAAGCTCTACATGACCAAGAACATGCATATTTCCAATTGTACCAATTAACTTCCAGTCCTCCCCACCCCTCCTAGCGCACGGCCATGTCATGTGGATCTGGCAATACTGCTCGAAGGCCCTGTGGAACATAACAAGTCCCATTTGCGCAGAGGCCTATCATTAAATGTATGATCCAAGGAGAGAACTGTAAGCCCCGCCACACATGCCCACACTCGCACTCGTTCACGATACTGCGCCAACGTCGCATTGACATTGGTGGACACGTGTGTGTCCGCAATTGCTTTCACGAGTCGTACATCAGTCAGTGTCTCTTCTGCCATTCCGTAGACGAAAACGAAACTAGATGGACGCGATTGATTTAAGTTCAGAATCCGACAGTGATAACGAGTTTTTAAATAGATTATTGTTAATAAGGAAATCATCCGAAAAAAATATGGAAGAGCTCTTACATGTCCAAAAGGAAAACACATGGAGAATTCAAATTAACTTCTGAGTTTTCAGACGACAAATTTAACAATTATTTTAGAATGAATAGGGACGATTTTAAAGAAGTACATGCGATGATTGCTTCAGATTTAGAAGATCAAGGATATGGTGGTCATGAACGAATTAGTACTGAAGAAAAATTGGCCGTTTTCTTAAGGTAAGTTTATTATGTAGGTAAACAATTACAAATGAAATGGAACTATTCAAAGCACAATAATATTTTATAAATTTAATTTAAAGAGTTTGACGAGTGCGCAAACATATTTCCAGAACTGTCAAGTTGTACCAAGTTCAGTTCATTATCCCGAGTGATTATAATATTTGGTGTTCCATCTTCCTGTGGCTGTTGTTCTATAGGAGTAGACGTATAATATGTTCCTGCATCACTATGTGGCTGTTGTTCTGCAGGAGAAGGCGTATATGATGAATAATATGATCTTGCATCACTGTTCTGTGAATAGGAAGAATGTGGACGAGGCGAATATTCCACCAAGTTATTAGATTCTTCTTGGGACACCAATGAAAATATGTTTGTTTTAATATTGTGTTGAGATAGTGGCGGCAATCTTTTCGTAGTCTCATACATACTAATAAAAAAATGAAAAAGTGGATCATTTTTAACATTGCTTATGGTGAAATCATTTTTGGTATTAGTTAAGCGGTCCCGTTCTTGCTGTCTTTTAGCTGCTCTACGTTCATGGTCCTCAATCGATTTAATTAGTAAGGCATTAGTGTTCTTTTTGCGTCGTCTTTTATTTCCTTGATCAGCTGCTGTACCAGTAGATTGTGATTCAGGGGTTTCATCAGTTTCTTCAACTCCTGATTCATGAATATCCGTATCATTAACATTTTTTTCAATGTCATTTTCTATAGTATTTGAATTACTATGAGATGATTCGTCATTTAGTATGTCTTCATTAACATTGGTGTTACTTGGCCTATTTGCCATATACGGGATTACAAACGCCATATTTTCTTGAAAGCGCCATGACTTTATATTAACAGCCCCTGATCCACTTTTTGGTTTAGAAATTTTCTGTCGACGAAGCGCATCTCGGTGATTGTTTCTCAGTTTTTCCCAAGATTTCTTGGCTTCACTTCCTGCAATAAAATTAGTCATCATTAATAATCACGACTATATCAAATATAATACATGTATTTTTGTCTCTTTACAGATTTGTCGCGAGCGGTAACTCGTATCGGAGCATTGCTTATAGTTACAGAATGGGAGAAAGGACTGTCTCAAATATTATAACCAAGGTATCTTCAGCTATTTGGAGGAACATGCAACCTATTCACTTGCCGGAACCTACACTGGATATATGGAAGAAAAATGCCGTCGATTTCCAAAATATATGGCAAATGCCTAATACTGTGGGCGCTATCGATGGAAAACATGTGACAATTAAAAAACCTATAAACAGTGGCTCCTCATTCTTTAATTATAAGCAACATCATTCTATTGTGCTGTTGGCGGTAGTAGACGCAAATTATAAATTTGTATTTATTGATGTCGGTTCTAAAGGCAGATTTCCAGATGGAAATATATTTGATAATTGCATATTAAAGAGAAACATGATGAACAGACAGCTACATCTGCCCGAGCCCAAGGGTCTACCTGGAAGAGAAGACATAGTTGTGCCTTATGTTATTGTTGGTGACGCGGCATTTCCTTTAATGGAAAATCTTATGAGACCTTTCCCTCAGAGACAAGTGATAGACAATTATAGAAACAAAGTTTTTAACTACAGACTCTCAAGAGCAAGGCAAACGGTTGAATGTGCATTCGGCATATTGAGTTCCCGTTTCAGAATATTTTTACGGCCATTTGAAATGAAAGTAGAAACAGTAGACAAAATTGTTATGGCGTGTTGTGTCTTGCATAACTATTTACGCACAAAACGTATAAGTAAAAATATGAATGAGGACCTGGACCTGGAAAATGATAATTTACCAAATTTTCAACAATTACTGCCTTTGCCTCCATTGAGAGGACGCGTTTCGAAAAGAGCATTTGAAATAAGAGACCAATTTACGGATTATTTTAACTCCGTAGAAGGACGAGTGACCTGGCAAAACCACAGCGTGCAACGGGGCGCGTATTGATATCGTTCGACAATTAATACAACAAATAACAATGGAACTTTTAATCATTTTGTAAAATGCACATATGAGTATATTAAATAAATGTTAGAATTTCATATCTACCTACACAACATTTTCAGTTCATTTATAATATCAGTAAGATTTATACAAATAATACTTACCATTCTTGAGATACAGCGCCTCTGCGATTCGTTTCCAAATAGAATCCTTTAATTTTGTATTCATATAATCTGGGTGTTTTACGTCGTATAAACATTTTTCGCTTCGAACAGCTTCAATGAGTTCCTCCATTTTGCAAACACTCGCGCCACTGCCACTCGAAAACAATGTCTCGGTCACCTAGCCGACACGCGCGTACACGCTCATGTACGTGCCTGCGTCGACACGTGAGAGCAAATGCGGAGTTTGGTACTGCGCCATAGGTTTTAAATACTGCCACTCGCACGCAGCTCGTGACGGCCAATGCGAGTGTGGGCATGTGCGGCGGGCTTAAGTGTATCCGCTCCCTGGAGCTACGATACAACAGACTCGTGTCGTTATTCGGTGGAAATGCGAATAATTTGGCGGAACTACGTCGTTTAAAAAACGTCACTATTTGTACACTTAAAAAAAGTAACGTTGAATACGAAAATGTGTTTTTTTTNAACTACGTCGTTTAAAAAACGTCACTATTTGTACACTTAAAAAAAGTAACGTTGAATACGAAAATGTGTTTTTTTTACTTGTCCTTAAATTATTTATGCCCTATTCTGATAGGCTTACTGTAATCTACAGAAGGAAGTGTTTGTACTGTAGTTGAATTTATGCAGATTTATTTGAAATTCAAAAACAACTAAAATTATTTTTCTATCAAATAAAACAACATGGCAATTAATTTATTTGATCACGTGATGATAAAAAAATGTTGTCATTCTGCAGTTATGCACGACGTCTGTTGAAGTTTCAACTTATTACTAGTGTTATTACAAATAAAATAAGTTTTTGCAAGCGATACTAATTGTCAATGCCTATCGTTATATTAAGAATCATGAGATAAAACAGCAATTCCTGAATACATTATTAGATTGAAATCTTTGANCAATGCCTATCGTTATATTAAGAATCATGAGATAAAACAGCAATTCCTGAATACATTATTAGATTGAAATCTTTGAAACCGCTTCAGGAATGAAATGTGTGTTTGGTTACCAGGCGACAGACATGCATTTTTATCAGCAATCTCAAAGTCAGTTAATTAGACGGGAAGGAGAGGGAGGGAGAGCGAAAAAATGTTGTTTAGAACAACGTTTCCTTGAAATGAAGAGTCCACACATTTGTTTATTTTATTTGTTAAGCTAATGGCTGCTCTTGTTTGCAATTGTTACTTAGCCTGTGATTACTGCTCCGTATGCACGCAAAGCACTGGATTTCACATGAAGTCGGACATGCTGTGGTAATGGCCTAGCGCAATCACGACTTTTCTACTAATTACTTTGTAAGAGAGATGCCGCTGGCGTTGATGTAAATATCGTCGCACAGGGACTGCAGTCATTTTCTGACGCAACTTAAGTCCGTAATTTGGTCGCCTCTATAATCATAACTAATTCCACTCGTTTCTTTCCTTCGTACAACGGATTTTTTTTTCTCCCCTGTTTCTTTGAAGTGTTCACTTTCGCTTTTGAAATGTCTTTCATTGCACTCATTTCCCACTTCATTTGGTCCGATTTTTATTTACCCCATCATAACACCCGGTGTTAAAATTAATAATCTATGAACAGCGCTTCCAAATTATGTCAAAAAAAGAGATTTGCAAGCGTTTTTTTAAATGTCGCTTGAGACGCAAGCCAGCTGCGTTATTTTTCTTCTCTTTACTTCAATCGGCTATTATAGAGGCAGTTGCGGGGGTTTCAGTAGTGTAATTCTGCAAGCTGGTGACGCGGGTAATTGTGCGAAACGAAGNATTATAGAGGCAGTTGCGGGGGTTTCAGTAGTGTAATTCTGCAAGCTGGTGACGCGGGTAATTGTGCGAAACGAAGACAAAAGGAAGTGTGGACGGAACTGAGTTCAAGTTCGCTGCTCCCTTGCAGCAGCTGCTGTTTCGCACAAAAACAACTTCTTCTCCTGAAACACGCTCCCTTGGTCGTTAACTACTCGGCTATCGGAACGATGGATGGTGTCAGTTTTCGGAATAAATAGCCTACGTTCAGAATTATTTTGATGTTGTTAATTTCCTCTAGAAAAATTTAAGCTAGAATTTAAAACCTTGGCTACGAGTAAAAGTCGTATAATTTTAAACGTGTAACTTTAAGCAGCTGCTGAGAATTTCGGTGATGGGCGATTGTTATCTGCCGTTGGTATAGCTAAGGATTTTTTTATTTATGTAAGAAAGTATACCTGGATATTAGTTCAACTCAGATTTAGAAAAACCGTGCATGTAATTTTCTATTGCAATCATAAGCTGTGCAACTTAAGTAAAACATTAGTACCGCGAACAAAACAATCATTCCTATACGTTAATTGTAAGTAAAAATTTTATTGAGTTATATTTTTTATATAACGTTTTGTGTCATAGCCTCTTCAGGCAACGCCTCCGCCAATATATTTATTTCAATAAAAAGTATATTAAAGTAGGGATTTAGCGTTGCGCGGTTATGCACAAACGACGGTAGCTCCGAGGTTATAACGGACCCCGACCCGCTTATTACTTGTTTTGTGCTCAAGTAGTGAGTTATTGCCTATGTTACATGAGATTGTACATGTATCTCTGTACGAGAAAAACCTGTTTCGCTGCGAATTCACTGTGGTTGTAGCATTACGAAACTAATCACTAGCTCTTTCACGAATTCATTTGTTCCTAGGTTCGACTTCAAACACCTGTGTTACATTTATGATTGGACAGCAGTTTTTT
>NQII01002306.1:300799-318118 GCA_002778355.1 Clitarchus hookeri
TGGCAACGCCTCCGCCAATATATTTATTTCAATAAAAAGTATATTAAAGTAGGGATTTAGCGTTGCGCGGTTATGCACAAACGACGGTAGCTCCGAGGTTATAACGGACCCCGACCCGCTTATTACTTGTTTTGTGCTCAAGTAGTGAGTTATTGCCTATGTTACATGAGAGTGTACATGTATCTCTGTACGAGAAAAACCTGTTTCGCTGCGAATTCACTGTGGTTGTAGCATTACGAAACTAATCACTAGCTCTTTCACGAATTCATTTGTTCCTAGGTTCGACTTCAAACACCTGTGTTACATTTATGATTGGACAGCAGTTTTTTTTACGCACCCTGGACTAGTATGAACCAAAAATAAACTGAGAGAAATGCCGAGACAGTAACATCTACAAAAAAAAAAAAGATACGTTTCTTAGTAACAAGCTTTCGATAAAAATTATATCGTGGTACGATAACGGTCTGAGAGATGATTTTCACATTTAAAAGTAATAAAAGAAACCCATGAATATTAATTTCAGATAATTCAAGGCGAAAATACCATAATAATTACCTGTTAAATAAATTCATTAATTAATCCACGATGGCTTCAATCTCTCCCTTGCAATTACATTTGAAAAGTGGGTTAGCAAGGACGAGTTCGCACTATAAATGGTGGTCAGTGATTGAAGAGCGACCCACTTCATATTTCCGGGGATGTAGGGTACAGGTATTCTAGATCCCGCTAAAATGAGCTGCCCTGAACCTTAGCGATTCTGTGTATAACCGTGTGGCATAACATTCAAAGAAATCATTTTGCTTGCAACTGGAGTTTATAAACACTAGCTTCCCTTTGAAAGGCTGAGAGCTTTACCCACATGGGCGTACCTATAAAATATTTTCGTTGGCACTCTTTATTTAACACCAACAAACAAATGTATTCAGCTACCATTTGTTTTACTTATTACTTCCTATACAACAAAAAATACATTTGGTCCTCTAAAGTAGCCATGTATAATTTTGTATCATCTGCACTCTTGCATTCATCAAATTTTCGTCTTGTGGCATAGCCTGCAGTGTAACATTTAATTTGTCCCAAGGCATCTGGGAAGGTGGTACCCTAACCATTTTCTGTTATGTTATCAATTTAAACAGACAATTTTGACTACACACTCATACTACATACGTTAAAATATGTAAGTACTGAGTAAACCACGTGGATCACACTGTTCTGCTGCTCTTGGCTGGAGACACACACGTGGAACATCATTACTGAATGACTCAGTAGCATTCCACCTTTTGGGGATGCAACTTCTTGAAATCACAATGGAGAAACAATCCACCTGACAGGTTTCCTTGTCTTGTATCCTGCCACCCAAGAACTGCCAGTCTGCTTTCTTGCACGTAATAATCCCTTAGCAAGTACTAAGTAAGATTGTCGTTGGATTGTTATGGTTTACTTTTATCCTTTTGCAATTAGTTGTACTGTACATTGCAATTGTAAAGCTACTGCATGTTTATCACTGGAATGTTCACATGGGCCAGCTATAAGAATATTTCCGTCCGAAGAGGCATCTCCTAAATTTTTCCGCGGCACAACTGAAATTAAAAAAAAAAAATTCCTAAAATTTGGGAGCGGGTTTGAACCCCCAAACACTCCCTTTGGGTCTGCCCATGCAGTTCCTGTCCCATCAGTTCCCATTCACTCCGCGGATGCGTTTTTCGTTTTAACGGTGAATACAAACTTCCCTTTGATTTGAAATTATTATTTATACATTATAGACCTATTTTCCTCCACGCCGTATCTAAAATGCGCTTACATTGAAATATCTACTTAGTTATATCTATCGTGCTTTGGACGCCAAACGCTCTTGATTTTGAGAAACGTACTGAAATATTAAGCATGAGAATTACGTTCCTATGTGTTCTGCCATATCCGCAACAAGTACATAATACAAATGTACATACCTTTCCTTTTTCTACATATTGACAATATTTTAAGAAGAATTCCGATTAGTCTATGGTTTTCGATCTTAAGATAATCATAGACACACGCGTAGCCAGGAAGAGCAGTTGGCCGGAGGTGTGAAGGGGTGGCAACATAATGTCTGTAGAGAAAATTTACTCATGTGAACGGATTTACTACTGAATTTAATTTATTGGATTAATTTTCACACAAGAAACACGTACTGAGATTTTATATATTAGTGGAATGTAGTGTGTGGTAAATAGAATGTTTTAATTTGTGATGTCCATAATGTTTTGTACAAAAGGGGAGGGGGGCGAGCGCTCCTCCCTGCCAACCTTGCTACGAGATAAGAAGGGCAGAAGACATAGTTGTGCAGGGAAGGGGTGGCTGCAAGAGCCCACCTGGAGTCGCACCATGTGCGCCGACAGCGGGTCTGCCAGGAGCCGAGGGGCAGGGAGGGACAGTTGGCATGACTGGCGCGCCGGCTGCGCGCGAGGGAGTTGGCATGTCGCCGTGCTCCGGCGGGAAGGGGAGGGAGAGAGGGGGGATGTTTTGGGAAGCTGCCGCCGGTCGCGTTCCCACGGTGTGAGCCTGCGCGTCGCAGCCACGAGGAAGGCGCGCGCCTAGATCCCCCTCCCTCACTACATCCCTCCACCCCTCTCGACATCGCTCGAGCTCCCGTCGTCCGCCTGCTGCCAGACACCATCCCCCTCCCCGCCTTCCGCCTTCAGGCACCATCAGTCGTCACACGCGACTGAGCCACTGCAAGTCCTACCCCCCTCTACTCTTCAAAACCTTCCTACACACACACACCCTCCACTTTCACAATCCATCATTATCTCTTTCTCTATTCATCTCCTTCTCCGCGCCGGGCGCCTACAGCACGCCACGGTCTGCTGCCACCCGCTCGCCGTCGCCAACAAAACCAAAACGAACGGTGAAATCACTGACGTCCAGAGTTGCATTTCCTAATTATCTCTTGTTTTTTTTTCCAAGTCTGCATTTAGAAGAATAATTCCCCTCCCTCCCTTCCGTTCTCCTTTTTTATTGTAACTTCCATTTGCGCGTCACAGATGACTCCGACATTGTAAATGACAACTTTCATTTAATTATTTTTTCTTTTAATTTTTGTAAATTGGCAACTCTCCTTTTTGTATTTAAATTCATGTATAAACTATGTCTTGCTTTCATGAATAACAAAAGCATCTCCCCCATCCCCCACAAAGTAAATATTTAATTTGATATTTTAGAATAAATAACAGCAGTCTTTTTTTGTTTCGTATACTATCTAACTCAAAACCGCTACTCTGCATGACCTTTTCAACATACTGTAGATATATCCGCAGGCAACATTTCTATATACGGAAAACGTGAAGATCGACTTGAACTATTCCTCATTGGAATTTACTGAGAAATGTTTGTGTTTAATGACTTTTCAATACAAAAACTGCTGCGTCAATATTTTATTTTTTTGTTAAGTGCAATATCAACCGACTTAACACGACATACATAAATCACGGGAAATTGCAATACACTTCACGCATGCAGTCTTTTCAAGACACCGTTCAGTGTATGTTTTCTGATCATAGTTTCTGTAAAAAAAAAACCTGTTTATTTTTAGTTGGGTCTACTAAAAAAATAATTATCGGGTATTAAGGAATATATTGAGAAAAGAACGAAAGTGACACAAATTATTAGTGAACAGTTTTGGAAATAACTTCTTTTGTCCGTTTTTTGTCAGTTTCTTTGTAACATCCACATATTTTACATAATTTTTTACTGAATGATTTTTTAATTGGCTACCCTAGCTGGCATGGCTGGACTGGAATAAAAGTTTTGTAGAATGCACCAGGCATAATCACGTTTGTAATTTATGTACGCCTCGTTTCCCAAACGTTCGTTAAAAACCTCTTTTTGGATAAAAAGATAACACTACTTCTTAAAACGGTACACATGAATGCCTACGCCAAGGTCGCAACCGATCCCACAATGTCCCTATTAACAAGCAAGCCGAAGCAGACTTGTATTTTTTAAGACAGTAACACATCTCACTAACGAAATAATCTAATGATCATTACAAAATATTTCGTCAATAAAACTTTCAACTGTCTCTTGTTGATTTCATCATATGCTCTATGACCAAAAATGTATTAGCGACATAAGTTTTTTTTTTTTTTTTCCAGTGCGCATCTGTCCTGCGTGGAATTCGTCTGGGCATAGACAAGTTACTAACGTCGCTTCGCTACACAGGTCCTCCTCCAAGCATGTGTTATAGGCTTCGAAAACAAGGTAAGTATTTATATTTGTGTCCAAAAACTGTCCTACTCGTGAACAGCACACACAGTTATTTCCAAAAATTATGCACTTATATGCATATAATTTATCATTATTGCATAATGATTTTTTACAGTCACAATGTTAATTAAAGCTTCTGCAAAACGAACAATTAATTTTAACTGATTGCCAAGAAACTGATTGAGAAAATGTCATGTGCTACCACCATTTTTAATGGATCGTTTTGTTGTTTTAATTGTGGGCTCAAAAAAATTGTCAACTTCTGATTTTAATCTGTAATTATCTAAAAAGGTATGGACTCTAGTTTCTCATTTGATGAAAATGTCATCGTATTTAATGTCTACAGGCTTAACAGCAGTGTCTGGAACGAATACAGACTAATGAGTACTGTACTTGATGCCGAACACATTTGAACAAATGTCTACGTAGGCATAACAGTTTCCTTATGCTTTCTCTAATATCCACACAAACTAAAACATTTTAAATTTATTATCCTTTTATAATTCCGTTATTTTATATGTAATGTCACTTTTCATATATTGAGAGACATCACAGTATTTACAAGAGCAGACAGTAAAAATACAACTGTGTCCTTTCCATCAAGAAAACTATTCAGGAACACCCTAAAAATATTTTCAACTTTTTACTATTGTTTTTATTCCGTTGTCAGTTATATATGTATTCAAAAAATAATTGTGTAAGCAAACGTTTTGCTATAAACCCAGTTTACGACATAATATTAAAAACATGTGTAGATATTTCGCGATATTTCCACTCTAGTACAAAGCTAAGAATGAAGTTTATTATTTACGTAGGTTCTAACAATATAAAAATAGGACGATTTTACAGGATTATATTTATTTTATGAAAATTTAATATATCCAACCTACTTACATACGAACCGGGAAAATCCGATAACCACACATGTGACGCCAGTACACCCTTGCGACGAAAATTTTTAGTTGCCAAAATAAAATCATTGAGTTTGCCAACCTGTGTGGGAAAAACCTTACTTCTGTGCCTCGAACGCGCAATACAGCTCCATGTAGGCGACGCCCCGGCCGGTCCGTGACGTAAGAACCGCCAAGGGCGCCAAGTAAAAGAGTGCGCTTAATGGACATGAGATATTTTCAGTGCGTAACCCGAACGTGTAAACAAACAGAGGGAAACAATTTACTGTGCAAATTTTTGAAAGTGGGCTTAAATTACAGTTTCAAATAATACTGAAAAAAAAAAAAAAAAGAATTTATTTATTTCTAAGGCACTTATTAAACCCACTATGATCATTACACTATCGATAACTAGCAAAACCCGGTGTTGTGTTGTAAATAAGGAAAGGGCTCGGCTTCACCTCTTATGCAGAAATTTTTCGTTTTCGTGTCATCATTTCAGTTTCAGAAATAGTATTGAAAATGTTTGATTATAGAAAATTTACGATTTTAGCACTTTTGAGGCCCTGGTTACTTTTTGCTTTCAGCCATTTGTTTTATCCTTTAACCACCTTTTAAAATAAATATTGCCATGCAAGTAATAAACACAGTGTGTATATTCCACCGCACTAGGAAGAAAATGTCTAAAGCTAAAATAAAAAATATTTATTGACTATTATTCCAAATGAGAGGGCTTTCAAAAGTGCTTTTTCTGCCGTGAATAGCCTGCCTCAAAGTAGGAACCACAACTTCATAACAGTTTATTAATATGTTTTATGTGTGTGTTTGGGAAGAAGTGTGAGAAGGCGCCAAAATATTGTTTGCTCACACTTGAAAAATGTCACGGACCTGCTCTGGTCTAACAACTGCGTAATGATGTTGCCGCGACAGGTGTCAAAACGAGTAGGTTTTTCTAATAGAGACTTGGCGATGTGGGACGTGTCCTTAGAGCGTTACTGGGGTTCTTCTCAAAGAGCGCGACATTTAATGTCGATCTCAATTCTAACTGAAGACCTTATCACTTCATTTATATTTGTTGCAGTCACTTAATTCACAATTACTTTGCACATATCTAACACAACTACATATTTCCATTGTCACGAGGCAGGAGCACCCGGAGGAAACCCATCCACCTCGTGACAGTGACCAATGCCTCTCCCTCTTTCCATAATATCCATACCAACGTAATGAACTAATAAACTCTTTAAAACCTTGCGCAGATAACAAATACGCTGAAAACTCAAGTAAAAGAAACCATCCCATAGAAACAGATGACAAACAGAATTTTCCCAGTTCTGAGAAATGAAAAATAGAAAACGAAGTTCCTTTTCCAGCGTATAATTGCTGGCTAACAGGCCTCGGCCTGCTGCGGAGCGTCGCACGGGGGCCATCGACAGGTATGTTGAATCACCCGTAGCCGACACCCCTTGTAGGATGCGAAGCTCAGCAGTCTAGTAGGTGAAATTGTACGCAGTTCCAGACACACAGTCAGACTTTGTCACTCACACATCCAGTCCAATAGTCCCGCCCGCCAGTCCCACCTGCACTGTACCGATACTCGAATTCCTGCAATTGCTCTCACATTTCCAGCAGTCAATCATATGTCGTAGCACACAGAGCGCATTTCCCTCCTGCTGTGTCTGTAATGCTGTCCAAAATTTCATTGATATGTGCCATTTTTGTGTAAAATGAATATGGCATTTCACACAGCACAAAATTTTTAAAATGACTTTCAATTTTAGTACGTCGAATCCAATTATTTGAATTACGAATATGCCGTACACAATCTTGTAAAATTAATTCCGATAAAATTTACAGCTTCGAACAAAAACATATTGAACATTTTAGAACTAACTAAACCTACAAATAGCTATACAATGTATCAAAAAATCCTTTTGGACTATTTCAACAAACGTCAAAATTCTCATTGCTATGTCGAGAGAGCTGTCCGCGCTGATTAAATTCTCGGAACTGATCACTCGCCTGCTTTCAGTAGACTACAAACCGCCTGGGCTTGTTTGAAGAGGTTTTCAGCAGTTTACAAAGTGTCAGTATTACTGCAAGAATATGTTTCTGTAGCTCTACAAATCCCAGTTCATGGCACAAGAAAAAATGCAGCAGGTTTACAAAAAAGTACTAGCATTAGCATTATTACAAGAAATGTTCCGTTCAGTTTACGAAATATTTTGTGCGCAGACATCCCTCTCGTTGGTCACTGTTGTCGCGGTCGCTTGTCGCTTCTCTAGCGCCGTACACCTAGCGCTCGAGGCCGCACAAGGTTCCAAGACACCAGACTGTCTGTTCGAAGGCCCGCTGCGATCATAAAGACCCACTGGCCCAATCCAGAAGCTCCCCTACCCCGAGTCTCGCTGAGGAAGACGAAGGCGATGACCACAACATTCTTGCAACGATCACCCCAGATTTTTAATAGTTAAGGATGGGAAGTGGTGCGAGACCCGATAGGCTTATCGCGGCACGCACGGCGGCACCCCTTTGTAAATCTCCGCGCACTCCTCAGGTTACCAGTGACGCCTTTGATACACTGTGCTTCGCACGACTCGAGCCGGACGGGGCAAGGGAAGCAACGAAGAGTGGCAACGTGTAACGGTATTATATAGTTGAGCTATTTTCTTCCGATAAATCTCTTTTCTAGGGAGAAATTTTGTACTCCTTGCTTACTGAGCTACATAATGAAATTGAATAGACTGGTTTATAAGATTTAAAAACTGAGGCAATATTAATAAATCGTTGCAGTATGGTATAAGGTCATCGCCATATATGACGTCATAGGTGTGCGCAGCTTTCATTATTAGGATGCGCCACAGAGTTAGAGAATCGCTGATGGCCGCCTATAAAGTAGGGGGCCCAGAGGCTACCTCAGGGAAATGTTAGATTTTAAATTTTTAAACAGTTGTAGTTACGCAAAAGTTGTGCCAAATAGAATGTTATAAGGACACATTTTGCAATCATTTTCCAAAAAAATATATATATATTTTATTTACCAACTTGTTCTGTGAATAAAATCGTCAGCAGGAGCTCTAGGTGCTATAACCAGCTACGAATTTAATCAAAGCACCTTGAGGTTTCCGGATTTTCGCATGTGGGAATCGTATGTGGTGACGATGCCGCTAGTCGGCGGGTTTTCTCGGCGATCTCTCGTTTGCCCCGCCCCTACATTCCGGCGCTGCTCCATACTCACCTCGCTTCACCCTCATCTGCTCTCAAGACCTCGATGTTAAGAGCCGCCCAAATCTCTTCACTCACTCACCTTGAGGTTTGCATCCGGGCACGCATCTGAGCACATACAGACCAGCGTGCTCTTGTATCTTAGACATGCATAAATTCCAGAATAGTAAATAAAATCTCATAGACCACAATTTTAAACTTATAAGTTTGGTGGTCATTAGGGTGTTCCTGGGCACGTCTCGTACACACACCTATGGAGACTTTGCCTGATTTCAACAGAGTTTTATAAATTTTACCATGATATAACGACGCCTCTCATTATTTTAACGTATTGGCAATTATATGTCGCCAGCAGTTTCAATGGAGTTTGCCACTCGAGGTGTAAATTACTCAAATGAACGGAATGCTTTGAACATTATGTTACCTGGGAAATAGCATTTCATTATTTCGTTGCTCATGCAGTGGTGGGTGAAAGGCGACCCCCTTCTAACTTGTAAATTCGTGTCGCACTCAAAGTGCTAAAAAGAACTACATCTTTAATACGGCATTCAGGACGTTGCTTACCTGCCACGCAGTTTAAATGGGAAATCATGTTAAAGAAATTGTAGAAATAAATACATTTTAAATATAACAGTTTCCAACAAAAAAGTATTCTAAGTGACATTTTTCAAGGAATTTTGCTAATTTTTACTTTTATTATTTTTTAAATTTAACTTTAAAAATTACGTTATACCTACAAACAAGTTATGATTTTTTTTTCGTGACAGGATTTTCTGAGAAAGTTGCGTAGAATATTTTGTTTGAAACAGTTATATTTAAAACTGATGTTCTCAGAAGGAATTTCTTGATATGCTATTCGCGGTAAAGTGAGCACTTTTGAAAGCCGTCTCATTTGGAATAATAGTCAATAAACATAATTTATTTTAGCTTTAGACGTTAACTTCCAAGTGCAGTGGAATATACTAACTGTGTTTATTACTTGCATGTCAATATTGATTTTAAAAGGTAGTCAAAGGATTAAATATGGCTGAAAGCAAAAAGTAACCAGTGCCTCAAAAGTGCTCACTTTACCGTGAACATCCTATACGTATCTATATTTCCTATTTAAACTCCGTGCCTGTAGGCTTGCTGTAGGCAGAGCCCTTCAAAATTGTGCCACATTTCCTAACTCGCACCCGACTAGCTACCACCTCTAAGCACTCCTCAGTTAATTTTTGCGGTGAAATATTTGCAGATCCGAGCAGTATTTTTTTGCGAAAGTGTTCAGTAAGTCGTGCACAAGCTAAAGCAGTGTAATTTTTTTTTACTAGAGTATTGTGCAAGCCAGCTGCAGAAGCCGGGTCTACGTCGGACGTAAACAAGACGACAAGAAAATGCCACGGAACGAAAAACAATCGCCACGACAGCTGCGGCGGTTCCAGAGAGGCAGAGATAGAGCTACCTACCGGACAACAAAAAAGTACAGGCACCTGTTTCTTATCACGGCTCTACCTGCGCCGAAGGGTCTCCTCCCCCTCCCCCTTTAGTATACTGGCTGGCGCCACGTTATTGGCCGGGCGCCCGCCAACCGCCGAGGGGGGGCTCTGCCTCATCGCCACGCCCACCAAGATGGCGACGCCTTCAAGTACACTCAGGTAAATTGTTACCTTGCAAGTACTGGAGTACGAAGACGTGTTCTCGTTACCGGCCGCGCGGTGCACCGACCTGCGCGCCTCGGGGGACACCGCCCACTTCGAGCCCCTCGTAGTGCAACAACGGCTTATGGCCGCGCCGATGTATTATTGCGAAATGAGCAAATACTTTCCTTCGTTTTAGCTCTCGTTCAGGCGGAATACTTGATTGTTAAGTAAATTGAAATATTGCCCCAATAGTAAAAACGCTCATGTTCTGATGACTATATTAACTTATTTCTAACACGCGCTAACGTTGTGAAGTTGCATTGAGTAAACGTTACTGCTCGTCATGTAAATACAATGTAAAAAAATTATACTTTACCTAATACGAGGCTTGGCTCATGGAACTTTCCTTAACAACAAATAAAAATTAAAAAAAAACCCATTATGGTATAATGTATTTCAGTTTCACGGCCATAACGATTTAGCGTATAGTTGCAAGTTCTGAACCAGACCGTCGTATCGTGATCAGACATGAAGTAATATTTGATAGACGGAAGTTTTCCCAGTTACAAACCAAATTAAATCGACCGCAAAGTATGACGTGAAAACCTAGAACTGGAATTCTTTAGAGCTTGCAAAGTAGTTTACACCGTGACTCCTGGTGTCTCTCGCGTGTTCATATTTATGTAATTTTTTATAAAATATAAGGCAACAGCTAGAGATATTTATTGCATTGCCTGTCTGAAAAAAAAAAAACTGATTACTAGCGATAGTCCATTCACGGTTACTTCCAATATTTCTGTAGCCCTGGTAAAGTTCTACTTACAGAATATTTCTCCGCCTCATGCAAACCAAACTTAACCGAGTCTAGAACATTACACCAAAGGGACAACGCACTGCATTCGTGCGCAGTCAGTGTAACAGATAACATTTTGCGTAAGAACTATTTCTTACCTGGCATTACCAACACATGTATTTTCTCCCTGTTTCGTTCATATTAAATATAAATTAATTGTAATGGTTTATTGATAAAGTAAAATTAAAAGTTTAATTTAATAAAAAAATAAGGTATTTTTATGTTAACACAAATGTAAATTGCGTTCGATATATTATATATTTAGGAAAAAACCAAGCACAGCACACACGAGGTAATTTTTCAAAGGTTTGATTAAAAAAGTTTGACGAAACCGCGAATAGACTATACAGCAGTACACACGATGATTCTCAATTAGACCGACAAACTTCGGGTGATGATTCTTTATGACAAAGTAAACGTAAAACATATGAGACACTTTATAACTAAACCGAATATTAAGGGAGGTATGAGCCCTTAAAAATAGAGATTTTTAGACAGTATTTTTGCAAAATATCGGTAACGAAGTAAAATGAAATTACAACTATTCCGAACATTTTTTTCTGTTATTGGGATATCCAAGGTAAGAGCTAACTCCCATTAATACCGTCTTTCGTAATGAACGTAGCAGGGGTGGCCACCCTCGTATTGCATACAACTTTCTTACCGCCAGGAATTATGAACATTTGACGTATATTTAATTAGAAGTACGACCTGTCCAGAGTTGTTATATAGAAGTACGACTGTTGATCTGGTAAGTGTACAAATACAACCGGTTTACAATATTTTTTTGTAAAATTTAAAAAAATTATTTAATATGTGTTTTATCTTTGTTTACAAAAACATTTCACTGTGATGTTTTATAAGGATATATAAATAAATATATATATAATATATATAACAAATTAATTCTTGCTACTTTTAATTTCAATATAATCCAATATTTTTATCCGTATTTTTCTGTGCAATTATGACAGTCAAGAGAAAAATAAATTAAACTTAAATATATTATTTTGTTTTACTGCTATAGGTTACCTAAAATTTAAACCCCGTATCCACTGTTCAACCTCTTTTAACGACGAATTAAAAAATACTTCAAACATCTAAGAAATTAAAGTTAATAAATTATTTTATATTAGTAATAATTAAATTTGTTGTTTTCTTGATGTTAGCCACAGCAATAACATTCTTCGAAATGTTGGGTTATAATGTTTAAAAGTGCAATCCTCCTCCAGCCAGGTTGGCTATTCTCGGAATGTGTGGAATTCCCAGAAGTGATGAGTGATGCACGGCAATGTTATTGGTTAATATATTTGTAACAACACAAACTTCTTTCGTTATTTGCACAAATGCTATTCTTGCATATGAACAAACTCTGCAGATTTACAAAATATGATTTTGTGAATCAACCAAATCCTGTAATTATATAAGATTTTTTCAGTTACATTTCCAAAAAAAAAAAAAAAACGTTTGCTGTTGTAGTGCCTGCTACAGTCATGCTCGCGGTATTGAGACCAGAGATAGTGCTGTTTCAGAGTGAATTGGTTTTTTTGCAATGTGCTTCTTTTGTGTCGACACGTTGATAATATTATCATCAAGCTGTCACAACAGGAGTAAGTGTAATTAACTTTAAAGTACACTTGTAGAAACATTATTATTTTGTCTATAAACTGCAGTTTAAAATTTAGGTTTGTTCGAAAGAAATTTGTTTTACAGATTGTTTATATTTTGCTCACCATTCGGGTGGTATATAAAAGACTGACGGCCGGTATCGGACATACCTCCTTGACCTATCGGCTAAGATCAGTTGCGTAACAACTGTGAAGGGGTAGGGGGAGAGGTCAAGGTGTACATCCCCTTCCCCCAATTATTTTTTCTAAACTATCGGAAACTGTACCAGGGAACCTTAAAATGTAGAGTAAATTAGCAACAACTACTGCTAAATTGTATACCTTAATCTAATGTAGGTTCTACAACTTAACTTCTATATTACAGATATTTCTTTACATGTCATTTAGGTGTTGATCGCGCCAAAATGAAACTTAATTACCGATAGGCATAAAAATGATTGGTACCTATGTTAAATATCTATTAAATATTTTTATACCTTTTAATTGCAAAAAATGTGTTCTGCACATTAAATGAATTGACGTTTATTTAAAAACATAACCATACATTGGCTATCGCAGATCAATACTACGATATAAAAATGGATAATCACCCCGATTAAACTCAAGATTTTACATCAAACCCCTTTAACAAGTCGTGATGTCTCAACATATAAGCGCTAGGGAACAGATAACTGAATTTCGACAGAAGGACTCTCGTCATTTTATTGTTAGGATGTGAACTTATTTTACCTGTAGTTGGTGTTTATGTGCATACCAATTTGCTCAAAAATCTTTATTCCTTGCAACTCAAATCTTTTTCAATTAACTTAAGCTATTGCCTAAAAGTAATTGCAATTTTTAATATAATTTTAAAATTGTTTTTAAACAGGCAAAACCATTTATGGAATATAGCTCATATGTCATTTATGTCCTTATGAGTTTAACGTGAAATCAGTTTGCCTTAGCCAGTCTCTTTAATAGTGAATTTTCGTGTGTATTTGTTGTATAGTATGCCTCATATGTTGTTATGTTAATGATGTTAATTAAGGTGCCACGGTGACTGAGTGGTTAGTCCGCTCGCCTCCCACCAAGGCGAAGCGGTTTCAATCCCCAGCTGGCTCACCGGATTTTCGCAAGTGGGAATCGTGCCAGACGATGCCGTTGGTTGGCGGGTTTTCTCGGATATATCCCGTTTCCCCCGCCCTTTCATTCCGGCGCTGCTCCATACTAATCTCAATCACCCTCATCGGCTCTCAAGACCTCGCTGTTAAGAGCTGCCCAAATATCTTCACTCGCTCTTCAGGTAATTAGGCTAGGTTCTTCATTTCAGGCCGAATGGCTTAGCAGCATAAGATAAAAGACAAGTAGAGATCAATGATCTAGAAAACCAATTAAGATTACTGTGACGTCAGTAATTGTGCGAACCTTGTCGTTACCACGGAGACTTCAAGGCTATGCAACCTCTTCTAGCCGAGCTAGAAACGTCGCGACTAAGGGGCCAACATAAGTGGCCAATGTGACTGGCAGCGTTGTTTGTTCATGCATGAAATATTTTTGTGGTCTGGTTCGGCCGCAGGCCATGGGCGCCAGGTGCAAGGTACCATTGGAATGACGAGCGACGAAGCAGGGACCAGCGAGCGAGTGGGGTCTACGAGCATCATGGAGGGTGAGACTGACTGACAGGAGTGTTGGAATATGGGACAGGATGGGTGAGTGAGACATTTGAGTAAACAAAACTGCTATAGGCGTGCGTATGCAAATAACAGAGGTATGGAGCCAATCAGAGTAACGCGATGCGGTCGGCAGCTAGATCGATTACTGCTGCTACAATGGCAGGTTATCAAGATTTAAGTGAGTTTGAACGTAGTGTTAGAGTCGGCGCAAGAGAGATGGGACATAGCACCTCCGAGGTAGCGATAACATTTCGATATTCGCGTACGACCATTTCACGAGTGTACCGTGAATATCGGGAATCTTGTAAAACATCACATCTTCGACATCGCTGCGGCCGGAAAAAGATCGTGAAAGAACGGGACAAACGACGACTGACAAGAATCATTAAACGTAACAGACGTGCAACCCTTTCTCAAATTGGCACAGATTGGATTTGTGGACTGCCCTGCAGGATTCATGGTGCGAATTGCCTCTTGCATACCTTCAGACATTAGTCGAGTCCATGCCATGTCGTCTTGCGGCACTTCTGCGTGCTTGGGGGGCCCTACACAATATTAGGCAGGTGTACCAGTTTTTTTTGGCTTTTCAGTGTATATATATATATATATATATAAGTGTATTATGAATGTGCATATACCATATATATAATTTTGTTAGTGCATATATGACATATGATTAGCTTAAAGATTTGCGTTCAAGGTGTTTTGATTAATATTTTTGTTTTGTTATTATTTTTATATAAGAAAAAATTGATAACATATATATATATAAATAAAACTAAATGTTTTATGATTGGTATTCTGATTAAGTACTTTTTTTTGTCTCAAATATGATCATTTATCATTTAGTGTTTACATATTGAATATATTTTTACATCTGTTTTGTAATCGTTTTACATATTCGTTTTATAATCTTTTTAAGTTTATGTATCACATTTCTGTTTTCATTATGTTTGCCATTTACATTTCAAAATTGAGTCCCTTATAGATTTTTAAATTAAGTAGGAGTTCTTAGATAATGAGAGAGATGGGGCAGAATTACAATACAAATCAATAAAATTACAATTGTAAAAAATATTTTTAAAAAGTTGTAACATTGCAATATAAAATATACTCCTATTAATGAACAAGGTTAAAAATTTCAAATATTTAGCTGCATAAAAATTCATTTGGAGTCAAAATAGGTTTGTATAAAATCATTAAATAAAATTGTAATTAGGTGTATAAAACAAAAAATTTCTGATGTGTATTGAAAACTTCTATAACTGTAGTAATTAAATATTAAATATGTCGCTACAAAACCATGATTATTTTACTGTCCAAGTTTCAACAATTTTAAAATGCAATGTTTTATTTTTATTTTCGATCAGATAATTTTACAATTTTGTAAACTTGTTAAGCACTAAATCAACTTCTTTTTACTTTATGAAGAAAACATTTTTACAAAAAATGAAACACAGATTTAATTTATTTATACTTAAAATATACATAGTATTTTATTTAAATAAAAAGTTTATAAATCATATAAAATGTATTACAAAGCGATGTATTAATTACATCTTTTACTTTTAATATAGTTATTAAAATAAAGATTAAACGAAGATTAATACATGAATACTCTACTATTCAAGAAATACTGAAATTCATAACAAGGACATTCTTATTATGTATAATAATGAAGTACTAAAAGATAAATTTATTATAGCGAAAAATTATAAAATATTAAATTATTATGTAACTCTGGCATACATGTATATTAACAAAGAAAATCTTCCTAAACATGTAAAGTGTCTAATCATAATAAGCTAAATAATACTAAAATATATAAAGATTGGAATATTATCATAAACATCAAATTATTTCCATGCCATCATTAGAAAATACTAAAAATAATCTTTTACATATATTGTGAGAATATATTTTAAAACACGTTAAGGAAATTTATAGATAATAAAGAAAAATATTTGAAAAGATTCTGGGTGAATGGGGTGAATATGTTTGTAAACAACATCACAATGATGATAAAAGAAATCTCATGGTAGAATGGATAGTGAATATTTATGAAAATCATGCTATACTCCTCAAGAAAATATAGACATTAGATATTTTATTTCCTCAACTTAAGAAAACTACAGCTATTCATGTAATGAAAACAGTGTAAAAATCATTGCAAGAAAATATATTTTCCTAATAATAAGCAAAGAGGAAAAACACAAGAAAGTGACACAGATCAAAGTAATAAAGAAATATAAAAAATAATAAACAAGAATATGTTCTTGACTTAAGTTTTAAAGCTAAATTTAGTTAATATAGTCAAAGATAAAATAATACATCATAAAATGAATTGGTTTCAAATATGACATGTAACTCTGTGATAACTATATGTTATTACACTGAAGAGCTAAAAAAACTGGTATAGGCGTGCGTATGGAAATAAAAGAGGTATGGAACCAATCAGAGTAACGCGATGCGGACAATAAGCGTCTGGCAAAGTTGCTAGATCTGTTACGGCTGCTACAATGGCAGGTTATCATGATTTAAGTGAGTTTGAACGTGGTGTTATAGTCGGCGCACGAGAGATGGGACATAGCATCTCTGAGGTAGCGATAACATTTGGATGTTTGCGTACGACCATTTCACGATTGTACCGTGAATATCGGGAATCCGGTAAAACATCAAATCTTCGACATCACTGCGGCCGGAAAAAGATCGTGAACGAACGGGACAAACAACGACTGACGAGAATCATTAAACGTGACAGACGTGCAACCCTTTCTCAAATTGGCGCAGATTTCAATGCCTCCTGCATACCTTCAGACATTATTCGAGTCCATTCCACATCGTCTTGCGACACTTCTGCGTGCTCGCGGGGGCTTTACATGATGTTAGGCAGGTGTACCAGTTTTTTTGACTCTTCAGTATATAAGATATTGTAGTAAATACCTGTAAAGCAAAAAAAAAAAAAAGGGCAACCATATTGTAAAATATGCTTTCATTTTATGGAAACATTAGTTAATATAGCAACAAAATGCAGATGTAAAAGTAACTGTGATAGTAACCGATTAAAACTTGTCGCGTGCCGGTTCAGGGATTATAGCACGTCATTGGCTCACATCCATCACCCCCTCACACCACCCCCGCCTCGCGCACTTCGCTAGGCGCCTTCCAGGCGGCACGTGGAACCACAGGCAGGTGGAAAATTTCGGG
>NQII01002306.1:318817-329066 GCA_002778355.1 Clitarchus hookeri
CAAGTTTTGATGTTGTGTATTTGTGAATATAGACACGAGACAATATATTCGTACTTCAAAATACCACAGTCATAGTCTACCTCATTACCAAACCTGCAACCTCAACGCACCTTATAGTCGGTGCCTGGGGGACATTAACTCTGGCCATATAAGCCGCCATGTCTTCCACAGTGGCGGTACNACGCACCTTATAGTCGGTGCCTGGGGGACATTAACTCTGGCCATATAAGCCGCCATGTCTTCCACAGTGGCGGTACATGATTCTTCGTTAAACTAAATGAGGTTATAACTAAAAAGAGTCCTTAATATACAAAAAACACTGGAGAAATAAACAAAGGTAATACATAATACACCAATACAAATAATATCATTCATATCACCATGAATAATAATTTGGATAGCAATACAAATGCTGGTAATATGAATAATAGTAAAAAAAATTTAGTTGGAACTACAAATAAAGTAATTTTAATTATTATACCACAGATGAAATTAAGAACTATTGTAAATAAAAACAAATTCTAGGATGATATAAATATCATAATAAGAAAGAGCTGGACAATTTTATTACAAATATTTATTTAGAGAGAAATAGATTTTGCAAACTTATCTAGTAGGGCCTACTTAATTATTTCAAGAGGAAAACATTTAATGAGTTTATTGCATTATCTAAGGAACATAATATTAACATTTATGTAATGAACCGGATCGAGATAATTAACAAATTATAAAATGAATTCAAAAATTTAACGAACTATTTCATATGGAATTAACATATTCCATAACTGTGCATAAAAATAATTATACTCTGATGCGTGGCAGGTACAGAGGATAGGAATTGCGCTGTATTCACACCCTGAGAATTAACCCCCAGGTAAGTCCCGCCGCATAAAAACTTCGGGGATGAACCGCAGCCGAAGGAAAAAGGGAAAGTCCCGAAAATTAGCTGATATAAGCCCTCTGAGAAGGAAACAGGGTAACCCCCTGGACGAGATAGTGCCAACACAGCTGCCGGGAACCCCCGAGACACTTGCTACACCCTGCCCTCCATCCCTAGTTTGAGCGCGAGAGCAGCTGAGGAGACACAAAATCCTATACAAAAACGTGTGAGTTACGCCGGCGTAGTCCCTGTTTCTGTCGACACAAATCGCTGACAGCCAATTTGAATATATCGAGAGACGGGTTAAATTCAGGAGCAGCCAAGGTTCGCAGGCATTCAGTCGTGGTCATTCAGTCACGAGAGGTGATTCAGTAGTGAGCAGTCGTTCGAGAGGAGTTGTTCAGCCGCGAAGCAAGACAGAGAAGGCAGTTAGGCGAGAGGCTGTCACACCAATGGGCCGGAGTTCGGGGCCGGCCCAGTCATTCAGTCGCGGTCAGTGATACAATGGTCGTCGGGCAGTTGTGCTCATTCAGTTGTCGTCAGTCGTGAGCGAGACAGAGAAGGCAGTTAGGCGAGAGGCAGTCATATCAACGGGCTGGAGTTCGGGACCGGCCCCAGGCAGTAATGTGTAATGGGTTATTCACAGTCAATTGTCCGGGAGCAATTATCGCCAGCCGAGACGGGAGTAGTTCGACGGTTCAGCTGCGAGACGAGATAGATGAAACCGAAACGGGAGTAAACAGTCGTATAACGAGAACAGTGCTGAGAATATGGGTAAATTCCCGGAAACGAGTGGTAGCCCCAGTCCGAGTGGCGCCATTCACCGAGAAGGCGAGTCGTGAGCCGAAACTTCATGTGTAAATTCCCGATACAAACCCAGTAGAAGTACCGAGAACTAACGAGTTCATTTCCGAAACGTAGTGGCAGTTTCCGCGGTTAGGAATGCAGACAGAAACGCGATGGCTGGAATAAAGACCAGGAAGAAGCAGTCTCCAACCAGAAGGCCCGCCGGGATCGCAAGGAAAGTGCAAGTCACGGGAGAACCCTAATCCCGTACTTCAAAAAGAGACCGTTAAAGCCGCAGGAAACAGCCAACTTCGTACAGCACGTCAACGAGAGCCAGTCCGAGGGCCCGAAACAGGGCCACCACCATGCCTCAGCTACCAACGAAGACAACTCACCAAAAGCCTCAGTCACAGATAAGTAGAGAAACGTCTCCCTTCAACAAACCTTCCCCGACGCATAGTATTCAGCCCACCAGCCCTCCAGGCTTACGACTAGAGGGGGGCTCAGTCTCGCCAGGGTGTGTAATAACTATGTGACCTTCTGATCAATAAAATCCTGGTGTGTTAAATAACTGAGAATACGAGTATTTGTTTACACCTTAAGCAACATCCTCAGGTGTCATTAGTCTGCACCAATAAAAATTAACTATATGAACTACTGGCCACTCCCTGTATAACTCAGGTGGCCGAGTAGCAACAACTCAAGTAAAAAATAGTATTGTTAAAATTTTTCAAAGTCTTTGGGCTCTGCCAGGTTTTATGCAGGATAAAGATCGTAATTAAATAAAATAGCTCATAAAATTTCTTAATATATTTATAAGCAATTAGCTAAATATATATTTAGAACTTTATATTGACATTAATGGCTATCGCCAGCTATTTTCAGCTAATACTTACATAATCGCCCTCCCCTGACAGACAAATAATTAAAACCAGTAAATAGTATTTTAGCACATACTGAATTACTATTAAAAATTATATATTTGATTTCTGACAACTCCAGTATTTACAATAAAGTCTGTATCACTCGTCTATTCAATTCCACTTTGTTTCAGTCCAGATAAATCTAGGGTTTCTTGTCCGGAATATTATGTAGCGCCCCGAGCGCTCCTGTACACAGTATCTTTCATTAGTCTGATACTTCGCTCTCCGCAGCACGCGGCTCTCACACACTCTTTTGACTTCGGTTCTTTTCTTCGAAGTCCCTCGATGCTCCGATATTCGTTAGAAACTTGTCGCACTCGAACTAGGTGGCTTTCCCAGACTGCCGACCTTCTGGCTGTAGAAGCATTTATATTACAAGTGCCCTGGCCCAGAGCCTTCTTTACATCTCGGGGATGCCAAGGGAGAATTATCTGGGAGGTTATTGCACAAAGTCTTAAGTTGTAGGCTCCTTCGGCAATGTGGGGCAGTGCATTAGTCCAGGTAAGATGTTTATTGTTCCCCCTAATGGCCTGGATACGTAGCAGTGACTGGGTCTGTCTTGGGAGAAAGGCAGGTTGTGTTGAGTCAACCCCTACCACGCCGAGACTGGCTGCACATATCACTGACCCCTCCTCAAGTCTGTTCGTCCCGAACATGCAGTCCAACTTCTGGACCTTCGTAGAAATTCATTAGCTTTATGTGGATATCCTTGGGATCTGCCCGATAGTCCTGCCTACAAATCCGATAGACCATAATATTAACCTGCTTCAGGATCCAGTATGGGCCTACTGTGCTCTTCTGCAGCTTCTGATATTGTTCATTTTGTCTTTAGGGGTTGTACAGACACGCCAGTTGTCCTTGAAAAACCTTTTCGGGCACTCTCTAGTTATAACATATTTGCAGGTGGAGCTCTTTCCCAAAGAGCATCCTTGAATGAGTGAGTGAGTGAAGTGATTTGGGCGGCTCTTAATAACGAGGTCTTGAGAGCCGATAAGGGTGAAGCGAGGTGAGTCTGGAGCAGTGCCGGAAACAGGAGATCCCCGAGAAAACCCGCCGACCAGCGACATCTTCCGGGGCATCCTTGAAGGTGTTAACCTTTTCGACTCGTGGACTGCCGAACGATAAACCAGGAGAAATAAAGTACCTTGGAGTCCCAGTATTTCTGGTTGTCTTCCTCGAAGAACACAAGGTACTGTTCCAGGTTATTGTTAAACCTCTAGTCCATCCCATCCAACTAAGGGTGTATTGCTGTGGTTCGAGTTTTATTCATTCATAAAATTCTCTTTACCTCTTGGAAAACAGTGCCTTCAAAATTTAGTCCTTGATAAGAATGAAGCTCGAATGGCACTCCAAACCTGGAGAAGACATGCTCTACAAGTGCATCAGCTAAAGTACCGGTCTCTTGGTTTGAAACTGGTATTATCTAAGGAGACTTGGTGAAATAATCTGGAGCAACCAGAAGGTACTGATTCCCTCTCTCAGTTATTGGTAAGGGTCCTAGAATATCCACTGCTATCATCTTAAATAGGGCCCCAACATTCTATTTCTGAAGGGGAACTTGTTCTGTAATCGTGGGACTCTTCCTTGCTGTACAGGTATCACACAAACAGCACCACTACCACTTCGCAACATCCTTTTGACAATGGAGTTGGTAGAAACCCAGTAGAACTCTGGCGAATGTCTTATTTACACCAAAGTGTCCACCTGCTGCTGTGTTATGCAGTTCTCTTAGCACTTGTGGGATTCTGCTCTCTGATAGGACCAATTGTAAATGCATGTGTTTCCCATCATTATTTTTCTAGTTCCTGTAAAGGACATCATTCTTCATTAAAAGTAAATCCCACTGTGCCCAGTATGCCTTGACTGTAGGAACCAGAATGGGTATCTCCTTCCATCTTGGTCGACATCCAGCTTATTTCCACCCTAATATAATGCATAATGTGGGGTCGGTTAGCTTATCTTTCTTGACCCCTTCGTCGTCCCATGTAGGTGACCAATTGCAAGATACAGAACCATGAATTCTTGCCTTCGATACACTACCTTTCCTCTCCTGGTAGTCACCATGACGACACACTGGTTCACGTGGTCTTTCGGAAAGTGTATCTGCATTGCTGTGAAGGTACCCAGACCTGTTCTGCAGTTCAAAGTCATATTATTGCTTTATCCACCAAACTATTTGACATTCGGGGTTCTTGAAATTTATTAGCCAGTTTAATGATTTGTGTGGTCGGTTCTAATAACAATACTTCCGCCATAATGGGAGAGGTGGAACTGTGAAATATCCTTCACCATGGTCGGAAGCTCTCTGCTTGTCACACAGTCATATCTTTGAGGCTTGTGCAGTAACTTACTGAAATATCCGAGTGGCTTCTCCTTCCCATTATGAATCTGGAATAAAGCAGCTCAGATGCTACTTCACTAACATTAATATCCAGAATTAACATGTCCTCACTGTTTGGGAAACCCAAAACTGGGGGAGATATAATTTCCTTTCGCTTACTAAAAGCAACTTCCCACTCAGTAATCCAATGAAATTTAATTTTTGCCTCGGTAAGTTCATGCAGTGGCTAGGCAATAGGCATAAAAAATTTGGTAGTAAGCATATACGCCCAGGAAACCTCGCTCCATAGTTTTGTAAGTTTTTGAAGGTTGATTTCTTATTACTCTTGTCTTCTCAGGGTCTGTTTAAACCCCGCAAGTCAACATTACTTTTCCAAAGAAATTAATTTTCTTTTAAAAATGGCCACATTTATTATGGACCGATTTTAAGTTGGCAGTGACTACTTTCTGAAACACAAAATCTGGGCAAGTTAGATGCTCTTCAAATGTCCTTCCCGTGATCGCAATGTTGTCTAGGTACACCTGGCAATTGTGCACTCTTGTTCTTAGCCGCCGCACACACACTCGTCCGCCACAGTATCTCACACCCTCATACATCGGTGGTCCATTTCTTCGAAGTCCCTCGATGCTCCGATCTTTGCTAGGCTTTTTTCGCAATCAAGAAAGGTGGCTATGGCAAATTTCTGACCCTCCGAGTGCGGACGTATTTATATTGTAGATGCCTTGACCCAGAACATTCTTTACACCTAGGGACACGCGGCCGAGGGAAATGTTAGCTCTTGCACATTCTTTCAAGTCGTTGACTCCTCCAGCAGTGTGGGGAAGTACGTCAGTCAAGGTCAGCTGTCAATCATTCCCCCTGCCAGCTTGTTGATGTAGCCGGGTCTGGATTCGCCTGGAGGAGGGGTAGGTCGTAGGGATTCACCCCCACCACGCAGATACTGGTCGCACGTAACAGTGTATATAAAAAGTACAACTGAGAATCACATTAACAGTGATAATTTATCATTTAATTATTAATAATGATTTTAAAGGTATGAACGAAATTATCAAATTATCGATTTTCCAAGGTAATTATTTGCTAAGGGTTCACGGATAACAGATTTCATGGTTAAAGCAANGGGGGGGGGGGGTATTTACTTTAGGCCTACATTCTGTACTCGTAGGTTATGTAAACAAATATAGTCATAGAAAAATTCAATTTTTTGACAGCCAGTGTGTGGCAAAGTCATAAATTATATTAACATCATCACATACACAAAATTCTGTATCAGCTGATGCGTGAACGATTGTAATGAAACCTCACGTTGGCTATTTTGACAGCCTACATTAGCATAACAGACATCGGAGAACTATGCTGGCAGGAATATCGTAGACAAAAGTCTATGTATTTTATATTATATCGTTACAGAACAGCTGTTATTAGTGTAACAAATTAAACTTCGTTCTAGAATAATGTATATGTTTTTAAACGAAATGGAACACCGTATGCGATAGTTTAGCTTCGTTTATGTCTTCATCACAGGCCGTAGCTAGTGAGTGATAGCTGCTAACGTCGCCACGTGCATACTTCACATTGATTGAAGAGGCCAGACATCTATCGCAGAGTATTTTTGAAATATTTCTACATTAATTTGACGTAATATATTTCAAACCTGAGTTGTTTAGAGCCCACACGAGATGAAAAATTCGCTTTTAAAAGGACGTGCTAGATACACTTTACGACAGAGTAGCGAAATAGACGACCTTACTGCCATCTGTCGGCCAGTGCGTGCGGCTCGCTTTGGAAACCACGCCCCCATGAAATGGCACGTTTTTTATGTGTTAAGTGCAAATATGCGAACGAATTTTCAGAGTTTTATATGTTGCACAAGCTCTATAAATATTTTAACGTAATAATTCCGCGTGAAGCTATTCTGATTGCTAATAAATTTGTATTCGGCCTGCAATCGCCAAGCCTTTCTGAGACGACTCACCATTTTTTTTTGTGTTGACTCCCCTCCCACTTCAGTAACAAAGTGAAAATAAATGTTATTTATTTATTAAAACCACGCGTGACTTGTTTGCGTAGGAGTCATTCTTGCTGCAAATATTATTTATATTAATGTGATATTTTGTCATCCAGTCGCACTCGGTGCCATGGTTAATTTATGAATAGCCTCTGCATGTACGAACGACTGTAAACTACAAACAAGATCTCGCCTTTTTGATGAGCAGGCGCCAGTTTTAATTGTGAAATACTGTATTATTATGAATGAAAATGTGCTATCTGACAATTTCCCTGAATTCCTAATACTTCAAGTTTAACACATATTCACTGTTAAAAACGTGTGTAAATATAGTACCCGAACACTTTTAATAATAAAATTAATCAGTACCGCATCACTCGACTGCAGCCAGGCATTTAACAGCATGCACGTGGGTTGTTAATAGCAGCGGCGCGCGACTGGCGGTAGCTGTTCAATATTTATTTGACTTCGAACTGGTGGCGCCACGGTTAAGCTGCAACCCGATTAAGCCGCCCCCAGTAAATCGGCAGTTGACTGCAAAATAGCATTAAATTGATGTAAATTATCTAATTATGCAAGGAAAGATTTAATTTAAGAATCGACTTTAAAACTTATAATAGAGAAATATAAACTAACGAATTTAGATAAATACCCTCTTGATTTATACAAAAGAAATTATGAACAACAATGGGCGATTTTGTAAGTATAGGAAGTGCTTGGAATAAAAATTCAATAAATATAATATAAAGATTGCGATTGAAGAACATATTTCATTATCAGATTTATCACACATATATTATTCAAAAATATTAAAGATAAATATGTGTATTAATGTTAAAAAATAAGATAATATTGTTTTTATGTGGACTGTTAAAATAATTTTGAAGGATAATGATCAAACTGAAGGAATATTGCATTATAAAAAGCTAAATTTAGAAATTGATCAAATTTTATAAAATTTTGGAATGCCTATGAATATTTCGGTTACAACAAAATTTAAAAAGAATGCAAATGTATATCTTAATATATATTTCGTATGACGAAAAAATGTGTAATACGAGGATAAGTAAAAACTATCCGCACTCTGGCTGCAGAATTTAATTCGATTACCATGTAGAAAAGACAGCAACGTCATTTTTCAACCTAACCTCCTTGTCCATAGCTCGGTACGCTTGTACGTTTTCGTATTCAATCATTATAAGAAGACTAGCTTTTTCCTGTGACTTTGCCTGCATCGAATTCATGTTTTCATTGCAATATTTATTAAATAATAAATATGTCTCTAAAATAAATGCATATTGCACTAAAATTTAAAAAAGTTACCTGCTGGTTAAAAAAACTATATAGCTCTCGATAATAATAAGAAAAAGAATAAATGTAAATAATTATTTCGAAAAATATTTTTATAAGTTGACAAATAAGTCAATATATTGTAAAACTATGAAAAATATAAGAAAGAGAATAGACACAAAATTACTTGTAATAAGAATTATGGAAAGTGAGTATCAAAATAAATCTATAAACTCAAAACAACCTTGAGTAAAAATGTGACTATTCCAAACAAATTAAACAAATATATTATTTTATAAACCAATATATGTTGTAATAAGTACATTAGGAATGTCTGAAGAATTTACGTACCGTTTTCATTGACGTATTATGAAACCTTAATGCAAAGAGAGTATTGATAAGCGTTACAGTGATACAGATACATTAATTAACATATGCTCGATGAAAAATATGATAAATGGGTTTGAAGTAAACGATGAGAGTAAAGATTATACAAAATATACCTGCTTAAAAATGGGCACGTTAGAAGTTATACATCTTTGGCGTGACAAAAATAAAATTTTATTACGAATGCAAATAATTTATGTAAGTATGAAATATAATAAAATGACCGAAGAAAGACATTAAATACCATTAATAAAGGTTTCATTAAATAACATAATTAAATTTCCCTCAGCGCGCCAAAAGAAGTATAACTTAATAAAACAATACTTACAAAAAATTAACCTCAAATACTTGAAAACACTTTCAATAACAATTTTTGTCACTGACAATTTTTTTACGGCACAATGTAAGTAAAATTAATTAATGATGANTATTCACAATGAATTACTAATATAAATGAAATGTTTTTCAATTTGCTTATTACATGAACTGATTTTCTGTCGGTTTTAAATATAACCATGTGCTATGTTGTGTACCTTGCGTTTGTATATAGCTAGACGATATGCGCATGCACGTCTCTTTTGGTGCGTTGAGGGTAAAAGTCTAGTGTGCAACGGAAGTTGCGTGCGCACAGTGCAACGAAATTCGACAGTGAACGTGGTAGGGATATAACCCATTGCGCACGCGCATATAGTTGCGCGCGCATGACAGTGAACGTGGTATGGGGCATGATTCAACGCCCATGCGCGTATAGTTGCTCGTGCACAGTGTAACAAAATTCGATAGTGAACGTGGTAGGGGTATGATCCAACGCGCATACGCGTATCGTCTAGCTATATACAAACGCAAGGTACACAACATGGTACGTAGTTATACTTAAAACCGACAGAAAATCAGTTCATGTAATAAGCAAATTGAAAAACATTTCATTTATATTAGTAATTCATTGTGAATATATATATTATTAATTAATTTTACTTACATTGTGCCGTGAAAAATTTGTTAGTAACAAAAATGGTTTAATAACATTTTGAAAGTGTTTTCAAGTATTTCAGGTTAATTTTTTGTAAGTATTATTTTATTAAGTTATACTTCTTTTGGTGCATTGAGGGTAATTTAATTATATTCTTTAATCAAACCTTTATTAATTGTGTTTAATGTCTTTCTTCGGTCATTTTATCGTTTTTCCTACTTACGTAAATTATTTGCATACGTCATAAAATTTTATTTTAGTCGCATTTAAGAGTTATAACTTCTACCGCGCAGACATAAGTACACGCACCCATTTTTTGTTCTTCCTTATTAGGTTTTAGCACTTTTGAGAAATTCATTTGCATTTGCATTTTAGCGAACATTCATTTCATCTAAACGCGAGGCCATGCCGGCCCAGGCGAAGGCATACAGTCAATTAACACGTGCCAAGGTTATGCCGAGTTAAGAGCTAGCAAATCGCTGACGCACCGAGGAACACATGAGAAAATGAACACGTGCCGAGAAAAGAGCTGACAGTGTTTGGCAGTTGCTGCGTGTCCACCCCCTTCCCCCCTTCCTCCTCGGCCCCTTGAGCACATGGACACGTGCCGAGGAAATGTCGAGGTAAGCTAGAGTTGCCCAATGCACCTCTAGTTAGACGAGTA